>PVIR01002009.1:0-55820 GCA_004026965.1 Petromus typicus
ATAACTGCTTTGTAGCAAAGTTTTATGCATTTTGAAGTTAGTCACTTTTGTTGAATAAGTCTGTAAATTAAGAAAATAGATGAAAAAGTGAGGCTATAAATAATTCATTTGAATCCTCTTTTTTCCCCAGTGGTCAATAAAAGGATTACATCACAAGATGGATCATTCCATCTCTTGATTGATTACAGAAGATATGCAAGAAATGTTGCTAAAACCAAGGAGCAGTGACTTTTCCTACATAGACAGAGGGTTTTTTTTTTTAGACTAGGTCTCGCTTGGTAGTTCAGGTTGGCCCCGAGCTCAGCCTCAAACTCACATCAAAGCAATCCTGCCTCTGCCTCCCGTGTGCTGGGATTACAGGCGTGAGCCAGTACACCCAGCACTGTGGTATGTGGTACTGATTGCTGCTGGGTGTGAATCTCCACACCCAGTATTGTATGTGGTTACTGGGGATCGAACCCGGGTCCTTGCGCTTGCAAGACAGGCGCCGGAACCACTGAGCTAAATCCTCAGCCCAAGACAGTTTTTTTAATACAAAGAATTCTGTCAGTTTCAAGTTTTCTTTTAGAAATCTTAAAAAACTGTGCACCTGCTAATATTTTGTCAGCGAGTGCAGAGGATGAAGAGATAATTGCACAAGTAAGCAAATACTGCAGCAAGACTCAGAAGCACTAGTCTGCTCATTTCAACAGTTCCCCCCTTTGCCATGTCCATTTTGCTCCCTGGAACCACGCTTAAGACAGCGTCCTCTTCTCTGCTAGTAAAGTTGTACTTCATACAAGCGAATCCAGTGACTCAGTGTTTTACTGAATAGACACTATTTATAAATTCTTGGCCATTTTAAAGAATTAATTCCAAAGCCTTGTCATCAGCATTTATCCTTCAATTACATATCACACCCACCCCTAAAAAATCCTCATATATTGAAATTCTATCATCCTAGTACCTCCAAATGTGACTCTATTTGGAGATAGGACCCATCAGGCGTGACTTAGTTAAAAATGAGATTGGTAGGGCACAGCCTAATCCATCCGACTATGCTCCTTTGAAGGGGAAATTTGGTCACAGAGACATACAGGGAAAAGACTATGTGAAGACACAATGATACGGTTTAGATAACAAATGTCCCCTGAAATTTCGGGTGCCCCGATGTGGGGCTTTCAAAAGCTGGTTGGGCTCTCGTTTCATCAGGGAATTAATCCATTGAAGAGATCATAATTACAGGGCATTATTGGGAGGTGATGTGAGCGGGAGGCGTGGCCTACATGAGTAGGTCATGGGGGCGTGGCCTTGGGTACTGACTAGTCCGGCCTTGTCGTGGCTCTGCTCCTGGCTGCTGTGAGGCAAGCAGCTTTACTCCACCACATCCTTCTTCCATGTCATTAAACTTCACCTCAGGCCCACAACAGAGAGCCATCTGATCAGGGGTGGAAGCTCTGAAATTATGAGTCAGAAATAAATCACTTCTCCTTTAGGCTCTTTATGTCAGTGTGACGAAAAGTTGACTAATACCAGCGATGAGAAAGTGGCCATCCACAAGCCAAGGAGAGACCATACCTGCTGGCACCTTGCTTTTGGGCTTTCAACCTTTGGAAATGTCCATAGACACGTTTCGGTTCAGCTGAGCCGTGCCTGGTACTTCGTTATAGCATCCAAAACACCTTCCCCGGAGGGCTCCTAGCCTTAAAACAGAGGCTCCAGACAAGCAGTGGAGCCAGAACGGAGGTTTCTTGCTGCCAAACCTCCTTCCAGGCAGACGTCCTGACTTGGTTTGCGCTCCACTCCTCTGGCTGGGAGCAGGCATCGTGCTCTTTCTGCATGGCAGATTCTCGGCTTGCCAAGCTTTCCCTCGATGCGCATCGTGCCCTCCTTCTCAGGCTCTTTTCCAGTCCAAATACCCCAGGGAAGAGTGACCTTTAAATTGTAGAATGTGAATGAATTATCCAGAGGAGCCGACAGCAGTCAGCTCACACCAGGACCCTTCAGAAGGCTCTGGGGGAGATGGGAAAACACACAGCAGAGAGCTGGGAGGGGCTGAGACAAAGGACGCCTCTAAAGGACCTCTGGGCCTCGTGCTGGCTCCAGACCCCTCCCAGAGACAACAGTTCTAGGGACAAGAGTTTGAAAGGGGACTCTCTGAGTGGTTCAGGCCTGGGAGGGCTCCAGTGGGACCCTACCAGGCGTTCCCCTCCTAGATGCCCACCAGCACTGGGCACAGCTGTGCAGAATTAACACTCAGGGCTCCACTGTACAATTGAGGAGGAGAGGGATGGGGGCCCTGCACGGGAGGCCAGAGGGAGGTGTGCAGAGAAGTGAGGAGGCGGGGTTTGCCGTCAAAGCAGCCAGGGAGATGGGCAGGAGGTTCTAGTGATGGCTGATGACTGGGGGGAAGGGGGAGAGACAGTGAAGAGGGAGGACCACTCACTTCTGGCCTAGGGAGCAGGATCCACTGTGTTCTCCAGGGCAGGAGCCTTGGAGGAGTAAGTTTGGAGATAATTTTAAGTTTTCCTCATGGCACCTTTCAGGTCACAATGAATATAGTTCTGCACCTCGTTCTCCCACCAGACTATGTTCTCCTTGAGGGCAGAGCCAGTGTTGGCACATCTCCGTATTCTAACCACAAGTGTGGGGCTCTCATTTAGCACTCAACCTGGAGGACCTATCCTGTGGCCTGGGCTGAGTCTAGAAATGCCAAGGCCAGATATGCAGCTGGTGTGAAAATATGTCTACTGGGTCTTAGCTAAATTTTCTTTGCAGCATGAAGGGTCAAATCCTGGGCTTTCACAGTGAGCTAGATCCCCAGAATTTTTACCCCTCCCTACCCTGCTGAGACAAGGTCTCCCTAAGTCATTAAGACTGGGATTGAACTTGTTATTCTTCTGACTCAGCCTCCCAGAATGCAGGGATTACGGGGTGCACCACAACACCTGATTTGGGGGGTGAATATTTTAAAGGGTAGTATACTGACTGTATTTACTTTTCTGGCTTGTGGACCTTGTTGACTGGAGAGAAAGTATCCCTCCAAGGCTTGTCAGTTCTGAGAAAAGAGTCGACAGCAGTCAACTCACACCAGCTTGCTTTTAACACGCCTTTCACATGCATGCAGAGCAGTCAAGAAGCCATAATATCCCCCATTCTTCACTAAACTCCCACAAGTCACCTCATTCCCTAATCACCCCAGGGCCAGGAAGCAGACAGTTAGGGATCCACTCATCCCTACCCCAGGCTTCAGAGCCCATGGAATTACCCAAACCAACCAATATGCAGAGGGACGACAGAAGACTGAATCCAGTGTCTTCATACTAAACAATGTCCGCAGCCTTTTAAAATTTTTTTGAGTCAGTGTCTCACTAAGACACTAAGTCAACCAGGGGACCCTACAACTTGCAATCCTGGCCTGTCCAGGAACCATAATAAAGTCGTCGCCGACATTTCCTCTCTCATTTCTGTATCCTGGTCACTCCCGGTGCTTCTGTGGCTGGTGTGTCACATGCTGTGCCTGCTGTTTCTAGGGGCCTGCTTGGTGACAGGCATTTCTGGATCTGCATGTTCTACACACCTGATTAAAACAAATTGTGGCTACATTTTGAGACAGGTGGCTAACTGTGAACATGCACCAAGTAACTGCAAATTAACAAGTGATTCCTCCCAAGCAGTGCAGAGCACGTCTTCCTCAAGAGAGAGATGGGAGATGTGGGTCTGTCATTACGCTAGAGTGGGGTGGAAGTGGAAGAGGAGGCCGCTTCACGGAGGAGAAGGGCCAGTGTCTGGCAGGGCTCCCCAAACTAGGTGAGGTCATGGGCTTGGGGAAGAACGCAGAGCACAGAGCAGAACGAGGGCTTCACTGTGTGCTTGCAGCGCTCTGCAGAGTGTGAGCTCGCAGGACGCTCCAGTCAACGCTGGCCGCAGCAAAGTGAGCTCCTTTCCAGGGAAATCAACAACACAAAGAGGTAGAGGAAGCAACCCTTTCATGATGTTCATCTCTTAATCCTGGCATCAGAAGCTCTTAATTCAAAATGATGCAATGAGATCAGGGTACACACAGTCACAGGGTCACATGTCACAGAACCTGTGAACATTGCCACTCATAGGAGCATTGCTGTTCCTGCTGGTTAGTAAGCAGACTGTCTAAGTGGCTCCTCTGGCAAGCAACGTTTAGATGAGCAGCTCAACAAGATGAAAGCTGGGCATGGTGGCTAGCACTTGGGAGGCTGAGGCGGGAGGATTCTGAGTTTGAGCCCAGTGCAGACTGCATAGTGAGATGTCTCAAAAAAAAAAAAAAAAAAGAGTCAATCAAGGGAGATTTATTCATCATGAATGTCTAGCTTCTATAGAATTTCATTTTCCTAGATCAATGGCTGAATTCAATTTTACATGTTATTCAGCTTCTGATGTGGTATGAATAATTCTGAATGCTGCTGTATCTTGGTGATTGTAGAGGACACTCTGAGGATATCTGGTCCTAGATAAGCACAAGGTAGTGGAGATGCTGGGTGCCCACGGACTCGCTGGACCTAGAAGAAGTGTGACGCACCAACAGAGCATCTGAAGAGTTATGACCCTGCCCAGAGATGCCAGCCATAGCTGTGTTCACCTCCAGGGAAGAACCATTCAAATCTTGAAGCCATGCTATCAAGTTCTTCTCTATTAAAAATCCAAGAACACAGGTCTCTCAGTGCCCTGCCTCATACCGGATATTGATTTTCCCTCCTTACTGTACTCACCCACAGGTATACCAGATGCCACAGGGTCAAACTTCTTAGTTATTAGAAATAAACTTCACAAATTATAGCATCTGTTCTTTATATTTCTCTTTGGAGATTTTACATGTCTAAAGAAATGAACCCAAATACAGGAATACAGTACTCACAGAAATTCTACCAAATCTACTTTCCCAGTTTTGAGTTCCAGATATGGGAAGGCAGGGGGTGTAAGTACCAAGAAATACTAAATTTTCAGAAACCTTGCAGAAGCAAGAAGTCTTTCTTCAGGAGGTTTTCAGGATGAAAAACAAGGGTCCCTAATCCTTGGCTCTTATCCCACAAGAACTTCAAAAGTTTTTCCTGCCTCTTTAATCATAGTACTTCCTTCTGGTACCTTTAAATTCCCCCCACAAATCTACAAGAATATTAATGTAAGCATTTTCAGGATTAAAGTTCAAATGAGCAAAAGGGACTGTGGAATTCTAGACATGTGGAACCCATGGGTACATTATCAGGAATCCCAACTGTATTGCCATGGTTGCCCAACAACTTCACAAGAACAGTCCCTGGGGTATCCGACCAGCAGCTCTGCCTTGGCTCTGGCTACCACCGTGGTTTCCAATCCAGGCAAGCTCCTGGCAAAACCTACCCAGCCAATCCTAAGGATATAACCCATTTCCATCAGAGAAGCTTCTTTGCAGGGATAGAGTCAATATATTCAAATCTCCTTCTGACGCTCGTATCAAGTCACTAACATCAGGAGAAATACCAACTTACTGGGAGCTGGAAGGATGGCTGCTAAGATGTATCCTTGACTTCAATTATCTAACAATAGCCTAATTGGGCATAATTAGCATGCAGATGAAAACATAATTAATGATGTGTGGTAGTATCTAATGGTGGAAACTCACTCAGCCTAAGGTTGTGGATATCCAGAAGATGGCATGGCCCAGAAAGACCCGGAAGAGGAGGCAGGCAACGAAGGTCAAGCAGGTTGCAGAAATCTGTAAGAGGGAAATGAGCAGTGCACACAGAGAGAGCATGGAGCAAAGCACATGGCAGGTTCAGGGGCCAGTGAATTGCTGTCTCCCTTCTAGTAAAACCACAGCAGTGATAGACGCAGGTATAAGCTAAATCTGAAGAGCATAAGAAATTCTACTCTTCAAATTTAGACCCAAGAAAGAAATGACCAATAGAGGAAGATGCTGAGGCATGGTATGGTCTCAGAATATTTTTAAATTTTGTGCTCATGCTAAAAATCATTTTGCCCTCCCTGAGCATAAAATAAGCCAAGGGTGGGTAAGAACTCTGGGGTAGACATGAGGATTGCTTCCTGGATATAAGGAACAAAAAAAGTTCATGTGGCTTTACTTCATTCCCAAAGTCAGAGGAATATTGGTCTTGTGGGGAAGGTACATTGACATCCTTGCATCCACAAAGGTATTGTGGCATGACTGCTCATCACTACCCTCGGTGAGACCTTAGGCTACAAGTCTTCTCCCACTCTTCGGAAAGGGCCCAGTCATCGCTCATCCTAAGTGGCATGGTGACATTAAGTGGGCATGGTGACTTAATCTGTAATCTCAGCACTCTGGAGGGGGGGGCTGAAACAAGAGGGTTTCATGAGTCTAAGGGTACCTGAACTACAAAAACCAAATCAAATCTAACAATACCAATAAAGATGGTTGTCTCCAGTGCCTCCGGACCTGAGCACACCATGCCCACTGCCCTCTGAGGAGGTAAGTCTGATCTGCAATCCACTCTTTGAATTTGAGCTGCGCTGTGACTCTGATCCCCGTGATAGGACAGAAGAGAGACTGCACCAGGGCTGGTCACCTTTTATAAAAAGAGTAGTTTGACTTCCTCTCTTTTGGGATCCTTGAGCTGTCCTGCAAGAACCTGGAGACCAGGCTAGGAGACCACATGGAGAGACCAAATGGAAAGGGAGAGAGCCTGTGACCACAGAGAGAAAGACAGAGGGGGCAGTTCAGCCACTGCACAGCCCCCACTGAGCCCTGCTTTTCTGTTCTTTCCTGCCAAGGCCTCTGAACTGATGGCAAGGTTGTCATGGACCCTCTGGACTCACTGAGCCACAAGGTACATCCTACCAAGGATCCACAGTCAACGCCACATCAAGTAAGAAACTGCTTTGCTAAATTCTGCCCAAATTTGTAGCCCAAGAGTAACTTCTCATAATTCACCAAGTTCAAAGGGGACTGTGGTATGGCAGCAGATACCCAAGCTTTTCTGTGGATGGGCCTGTCCACTCCATGGGTAACTACAAGCACCCCTCAGGGGTACGGATTCTCACGTTGTTTCCCACAAATCCCCTCGGTCTTATCACATCCAGGACAAGTCAGGAACCTGTACTCTGGCCCAAGATGCCACCCTCTGATCACCCACAGCTTTGGCCTCAGCTGACTGCCAATTTTCCTCCTTTAAGTTGACATGTACAATTTCCCAGGAACCCAAGTTAATTACTGACTTCAAGGCTCAAAGGTTCCAAGTGTTGTCTATTTGTTGTTCTATTTTTAAGAGCAAACGTCTCCTCCTTCTGAGACTGGTGCCTCTGAGGGCTGCAGTGTGGGCTTGGGCAAGGGGCGTAAAGTGCATTAGCTCAGTCCACAAAGAAAAGCCCGCGAGGCTGCTGTAGATAATGCTGCCTGCTGTCTCGGGGTGACTGCGCTCAGAGGGTCTGTCTTCTGGCCTGCTGAGCTTTCGCATGGCCCAAAGGCTTTTGGGGTTCAACGGGCTCATTTTGCACACGAGGACACTGAGGCTTGTATGTGACATGTGGTTATTTCACTGTCAAAGAGGAAGTCGTAAGAATTCCAGCCAGACACCATCTGAGCTGCGGTTGTGTTCAGGGTGATCTGCATCTTCTCTGTCCCCCTATATGGACGGATGTGGAGGTCGGGGAAGGAAGCTGACTTCTTTCTACAGAGAGGCTTTTTGCACATACTCTGGTCTGTATGTGCCCTTGGGTGAAGGCACACAGGTATACAAAACACAGGCCTGCTTCTGCCCTGGGCTCTTCCTGTGCTCTGAATACAGGTGGTGTCCCCAGAGGTCTGTACACAAAGTCTTGGTCTCAGGGGGTGTGTGAGGAAGTGCTGTGGATTTTTAAGGGAAGGGACCTAACGGGAGGTCCTTATGTCTTGGGGATCCCCTCAAAGGGGATCATGAGACCCCAGTGACTATCATTCTCAGGACTGAGATGTGAATTCTCTGACACCTGTAATGTTTATTTTGGTTTATTTGGCCCTCACTAGAGGCCCATACCTACCGGGGCACTTGACCAAAACTAAGCAAAATACACTATTTCTCTTTATAAAGTCAGTTGCCACGTGTATTTGGTTATAGTTACATGAAGCTAATTCACATCTCTGTGCAGGAGCTTGACAAAAACTCGCCACAGGCAAAAGCAAAGAGACCCTCTCCTCCATTTGAAATTCTCCTTTCCACACCCCAGCACAAATGCACAAAGTAGCCCAGGGCACAGTACATTTTCTGGTTTGGTGGTGTGCATATGTACACTCTGCCTTCTAATTATGTTGGATTGTGTGTTCTGGTGCAAAGCCATGGAGCTGAGCCTTGCTGGTTTTCATTTTAGTAAAAGGGACAGCTGGAACCCTCTACCAAGATCCATTCACCAGTGATTACCCTGTATGGACCCTGGCATATAGACAAGCCTTTTCTTGTTTCCTTCTCTTTTTAGTTTTTGTACAGGGTCTTGAACCTATAGCCTTTGGACTAGGATACATCCTCAGGCTTTTCAACATGTTGGGACAGGATCTTGTTCGGTTGTGAGGCTGGGCTCAAACTCGTGATCTTCCTGCCTCACATCCCAGGTGCAGAGATAACAAGCACATGCTACCACGCCTGGCTGGACAAGCCTGTAGCTACCTTGACCCTGGCTTGAATACTAAGGCTTAGAGACATCCCGGAGACACAAACACTAGTTATTCTTATAAGATATTATTGAAAATTATTATAACACATACTTTTAATTATGAATGACAACTTTCTTCATATCAAATGCTGAACTCAGTACTTTGCAAATAGGTTATTACCTTAATCCTCACAATGGCCTGAAAAGAGGCTTATTTCTTTACAGATGAAGAGTCAGAGCTTCAAGAAGTTTGGAAAGGATAAAAGCGGAAGGGTTTTCTTAACCATTTACTTGTCCACTGATTAAAATACAAGATGGCCAAAAATTGCATTTTTCATCATTTTTTATAAAACAATATAAAAAACAGTTTTATCCCATTTAGTCACTGCAAAAATTAACTGGGTAAAATAACACATGCCGGAGTAACCCTGGCTCAGAACAGTTAGTATGGAAACAAACAGGCCACCGGTGACCCTTGGGGTAAACTGCTAAGTGGTTAATGCTTTGCCAAAATAGCATGAGATTAACCCTGACTTCTCAGGGGCTCCAAATCCGGCTCTGCCTGATGCACAGTTGAAAGTCCAGACTCGAGGCCCCTTGGTCGCACTGAGTAGCAGACGGCACCATGGTACAGACTCGGTGAACTTTGTTACGTTGAGCTGGTCAGCACCATGCTGTCCTGCACAGCCCAACTTTTCAAACAAATCCTAATCTTTGAGATGGTATTTCCTCTTCACAAAACAGAAGCAATAATTTTCCTTTAAATATAGCCTTGGGGCTCTAGAATCTACATGGGGAAGAACAATCATAACCCAGGCCCAGAAGATTTCCAGAGAGGACCGGACACCCGGGCTCCTGCCACGTGGCCCCTCCTCTGAGATCCAAGTCCCCAGGGCATTTACGGTTAGGACCAGATGCCGTAAGTGAGGGGTGTGCAGCGACCTCTCTTGTCTCCCTACTATCTACTCCCACGATGTACACTTTTCATTTGTAACTGTGGGTGAGCCTCATCTGTGATCAGAGTGGTAAATGGATGGACGATGAGGGGCCAACGATGTAGATAAAAAGGCTGCAAGAGACAGAGTGGAAGATGCCAGACCAAAACTGAAGAGAGTGAATGCAATCAGTTCAGACTAGAGGTCTTCTCTGCGAACCCAGCCTGGCATCCTCGCACCCGTTAGAATGAAGGTTTCTCTGAGCTGCTGCTATCACCATGCAAGGGATGAGACAGCTCCCAGATACGCAGAAACAGAAATAGGAATTAATCACATTTCAAGTTTCTTCTAAAAACAAACCACTCTGATGCTTTAGGTTCCTAGGACTATATCTGACTTTCGCAGTAGCCTCCAGTTGGGGGTGCCTGTCTTCTGCCTTTCTGTAGAGGCTGCATTAGTTTGCTTGAGCTGTTGTAATAAAATACCAGACTGGATGGTCTGAACAGAAACATATTTTCTCACAGTTCTGCAGGGTAGAAATCCAAGACTGAGGTGTATGCGTGCACAATGGGGAGGGTTATCTTTGTCTCTTCTATCAGGTCTCCAGGTCAAGGTTCTACCCTCTGACCTCTTTCAGCATAGACTACTTCCTTCAGGGCAGACTCCAATCACCCGTACAGGGTGTTAGTGCTTTTAACACACGAGTTTAGCGAAGGGCAGAGTGGGGTGGCACAAGGCAATGTATCACAGAGGGGAGGGTCTGGGACAAAAACAATGGGATTGTTTTCTTTTAAATAAATCTGCTTTCTGCCCAAACTCTGTCTTATAGCTTCTTACATTGCCTTCTGCCCAAGGCAGCAGACGGCTCTCTATCCCAAATGCCCACCTGACAGATGTTCTGTTCTCTGTACTCATGGAGAGCCTTTCAGACTGGGCAAACACTAGTTCCTCTCTGAGGGACAGAGTCCCTCACTCCCAGACAATCAGTTCGAGTCCTTTCCCTACTACTATGGAACCTGACCTCTACTGTACTTATAGACTGAGGTCAATTCTGAACACGTCACCCTATGTGCTGCATCTATAAGGAAGACTGCATCCGACCACTAGCAGTATATAGAGGACTGTAAGCAAACACCTTGGCTACTTCATTCAAATATGTACCAAACACTTACTACACACAGTCATTAATTCAGTGGTGTGGGATTATCAGTGAATAAAACCAGCAAAAAGTCTTTTTTCTCATAGAGCTTACATTCTTTTTATCATTTTTTTTTTTTTTTTTGAGACAAGGTCTCACTTTTTTTTGTATTTCAGGCTGGCCCTGAGCTCAGCCTTGAACTCACAGCAATCCTCCTGCCTCTGCCTCCCAAATGCTGGGATTATAGGCATGAGCCACCACGCCCAGCATTGTTGTATATGGTTACCCGGGACTGAACCTGGGCCCTTGCATTTGCAAGGCAGGCACGGAAACCACTGAGCTAAATACCTGGCCCCATTCCTTTTTATTTTATTCTTTCCATCAGCATGCTTGCTTTCTTCTGATTTCTTCCATTTAAAAAATATTACTGCTATCACAATAATATTCTACTCAGAAATTCCTGATTCTATTATATTTTATAAAGATATAATCTCAATATATACTTCAAAAGATGCTAATTGCTTTTAAGAACAGATAGATGGAGCTGTTGGGAGGAATAAATCAAGTCTTATGCATAAGGTACCAAGCACACAGTAGGGGCTCAGTATAGCTGTTCTTTTGTTTTTTGAAGACAGGGTCTCGCTTTGTAGTTCAGGCTGGCCCTGAGCTCAGCCTCAAACTCACATCACAGGAATCCTCCTGCCTCTGCCTCCCGAGTGCTGGGATTACAGGTGTGAGCCACCACGCCTGGCACTGTGGTATGTGGTATGTGGTAGTGGTTGCTACTGGGCGTGAGTCTCCACACCCAGTATTGTTGTATGTGGTTACTGGGGGATAGAACCCGGGCCCTTGCACTTGCAAAGACAGGCCCCGGAACCACTAAGCTAAATCCCTGGCCTCCTATAGGTGTTCTTTAAGATCAACTCTAATTCAGTTTCTCTCCAGGAGTTTTTTTTTTTTTTAGGTTTTTTGAGACAGGGTCTCGCTTTGGAGTTTAGGCTGGCCCTGAGCTCAGCCTCAAACTCATCACAGCAATCCTCCTGCCTCTGCCTCCCGAGTGCTGGGATTACAGGCCTGAGCCACCACGCCCGGCACTGTGGTATGTGGTACTGGTTGCTGCTGGGCGTGAGTCTCCACACCCAGTATAGATATGTGGTTACCGGGGATCGAACCCGGGTCCTTGCGCTTGCAAGACAGGCGCCGGAACCACTGAGCTAAATCCCCGGCCCTCTCCAGGAGTTTTAACAATGGTGGAAAATGTAAGCATTTTCTCTTCTTTCTTTGTCTTCCCTTAGTACACATGCATCCACCATACAGTTTGATACTTTTTAATTTTTTTCCCTATCTCATTTTTTAATTTTTATGTACCTATCTGGGGGCAAATAGTAAACTTCTGGAGGGACTGTAGCTCATACTGCATATAGATGTATGTATGTATTTGATATTGAGGGTTAAACCCACAGCCTTCATGGTGAGTGACATACCCAGCCCTTCTTATTTTGAGACAGAGTCTTGATAATTCACTAAGTTGCCTGGCTGGGTTCAAACTTGAGATATTCCTTTCTTAAGGGCTCAGAGTTCTGGGATTACAGGTGGGCACCAGCATGCTTGACTTATACTGCATATTTCCACCCCATACAATACCATCCTGGTTTATATAAGAGTAAAGTAATGTACAAACATTCTCTCTCTATTCTCACTTGCTAATTTATTTTTTAAATCTGGCACTCTTTATGACACAACTAATGGTCCCTCCCCACATTTAAAGGTAACTGGATTTACATGGCTAGAACACATCCATCATTTAACGTGGGGAAAGAAGTGATAGTACTTCAAACAAAAGAAATACTTCACATAATTAAGAGTAAGGAGCAAACTTTTTTTTTTTTTGTAGTAGGAAAAATCTGCAGGCAAAATATTTGAGAAAAAGAACACTAGCATTCACTGGATGGCGAATTATATATTTGTTGATTTTTCTAAGAAATGCCTTAAAGGCTGCTTGTTAAATAGGAAGGTGTATACAGTGTACTGCTATGAAAAAAGCAGATATAAACCATAGTGTATGAACCCAATTTTGTAGGCTGTTTATATACAAATATACACATCACATGAAGAATTAAGACATGTCACTCATGCACATGTAAGCACTCCCCACAATGAATGTAATCATGTACTGCAAACAAAGCACTAATAAAAATAAAAAATATAAAAGAAGTATCTTGAAAATGAATTGGACTTAAAGGTGATAAAATTACTGAAAAAATTACTTCATTTTTATTATACATTTTTATATTTCTTCTGTAATCAAAACAAAAAACTATGTATTATGTGAAAATTGAAGTCAAAGAATGACTTGTAGGCCTCACTAAGGGGATGAGCTCTGACCAGGGGCAGGGAGGGTCACCAGCTCCCCTGTGGGGTCCTGGCTCTTGACCCTGAGCTCAGCGTTCAGGAAATATTCTGTGAAGTCATATGGGCTGCACTCTGTGAAAACACCCTATAATTCAAGCTTCCACAAAATCCAGTGGACACTCTTCGTAATTAAGGCAAAAGCGCCTCTGGAAGCACAACTGTGTACTTTGTCTCACCCATCGGCGAGGCGGAGGCCCAAGGCTACTCCACAGTTGGAGATCAGTGTCCCTTGCAAACGACCGGGGGGGGGGGGACGTGTGGACACTCGCACATGTGAGGGCACAGGCCATCCCCTCGCTTCCTGTCTGCGTCCCAGCAGGCCGGGCCAGGAAGGGAACTCGAGTCGCTCCGCAGCATCCCGCCCAGCCAGCATCCACGTGGGTATTTTTAACAAGGCATAAAACTTGCAGTTCTATTAAAAACACATGTCTCTTGTTTCAAAGCACAGTTAGCAACAGACACTGATACTCAGTAAACACACCATCAACTGGGGAACATACTCATTCAATGCCGTCTCAAATTCTGAAGAGCGTATTTTTACAAAGAAACACAGGCTCCAGAATTTCTTGGGTTTTCTCTCTGACTTCAGGAGAAAACCATTCAACCAGCTTGAAAACACCAACTGTTCCCATTGTTCGCATTTCTCAAAGAGAAGAGAGAAGACCAATAGGGCACAATTTTAAAGAGTGAGATGGGCTGAGAGGGAGGCTAATGAAGTGCGGAGGGAGCAGAGTGGAGCCCCAGGGTTTGAAGACTGAATTCTGCTCACAGATCTCCTGACAGAGATCCGCTTTCCTGGGAAGCCTCCAGCAGAGTAAGGGTCTTATTTAGACCCTTTAACATAGGGAAAGACTGGGACTTGCTGAACTCTAAGTTCCCTTCAGAGATAAAGAACTTCAAACTCGACTTTCAGTCCACTTCCCTGCTCAACAGCTCTAGCAGCTTAACTTCTATGCCTTAGCTTTCCCATCTGGGCAATGGGGACAACCATGATGTGTTCTTTGTGGGATTGCTAGACTATAGGGAACTAAAAGAGGGTCACTAACAGAAGACTTGGCACACAAACCTCCATAACTCCCATCCCCTCTCTTTACCCAGTAACACTGCCATAAAGCTTCAGAGAGAGTAAATATGAAGAACAAGAGAGGCAAGGTTGGGGGAAAGGAAGACATAGCTAATCAGCCAGTGAATAACAGAACTGACTACATGACCGTGACTTGATGCATCGGTAGGAACATGGGCCATGTGGGAAGCCAGTTCTGCAGGCACAAATTACCAGGCATTTAAATGCTTCCCCTCAAATCCTGATGCTTGGGGTGGAGAAGGAAGCAGGGAGGGAACCTCCAGATCTGGGATTTCAGACCACAGGAAAGGAAACAGAAAGCTTTATTTATCTGGGCTCCCCAGCTTGCTAATTAACTCACGGACTGGAAACTGTTCTCGTGTGTCGGTGCCTGCACATCTTCTCATTATTAGAAAAACATCTGCTCATCATCTCCATGGTTTCTGAATGAGGAAGAGGACCAGGGTTACGTCCCCAGATGTGCACGTGTGACATCAAAGCTGCTTTGGGCACCGGCGGCCCTGAGCAGAGTGCAAGCTTTGGATTAGAACAGGTTCGGTATTTTCTGAATAGAACAGGCAAAAGGCGTTCACGTCGGGGGCTGTGGAAGTGACGGTGAGCAGACAGGCCGGCATGTACACCTAGAGGTCTGGGGCTGAAGAGCTGAGGAAAAAGGACTTATCCAGCCTTTGCCTTTGCCCCTTTTCCATGTAAACCCTGGCTTCAGCTACTGGACAATTCACAGAGGATTCACTTGATGCTCAGTATGGGTCTGTACAACAGCTCATCCTCCGGGACAGAGGACACTGGTCTCAGACAAAGAGGTGTCAGCACCACAAGCACACCTGCCTCCCCTTGGGCACAGCCTGTGTGTAACCTGGTGGTAGTGTCCCAGGGACAGAGGTCTTCTGGGAGATGAAGCCTCAGCGCAGAGTGCCCCTGGTGCTATGGCTTGTGTCTAGATGTCCCCCAAAGCCTCATGCAGCCATAGGTGGGCTATTCAGAGGAGGCTGGATCTAGAGTGTGTGACATGGAATTGATTCACAATGCAAAGCTAGGCTCGAGGGCACTAGGATTAAGGGTGTGAGTGCTACACACTCTAGCCTGGATGAGATAAAAGGGGCAGAAAGATGCTGCGAAGGTCCCTTGCTGCTTTCTTGCCTTGTGCCCACCATGAACTGTTTTTCCTTTGTGATGCTACCCTGCCTTGGAGCCAGACAAGTATAGCCTGAAACCTCTACAAACTGTGAACCACATAAACCTTTCCTCCTTTAACTTTGAGTGGTGGGTATTTTGTCTAGCAACAAGAAAAGTAACTAGGACACCTGGCATGTGTGTTGGGAAGACTCTTTCCTTTCCCCTTCCCAGGGGGAAGTGAACAGCTTCCCAGTCTACCTAACTCTGAAGGCTTTCCTGGGATGAGAAACCTCAGTGTTATAACTAGGGCACTTCTGGAAAACTCTGATGAGGCAGTCACCTTGGAACGTGGCCTTCTCTTTCTCTTCTCCCTGGGAGGACAATGGCTTTATGCATCCATCACTGAGAGACAAATATAAAACAGTTTAAACACGTTTGCCTCAGCGTCGCTCTCTACAAAATGGAAAGAATACCAGACTCCACATCCCAGGGATATTAGCGGGTCACTGTTTGGCATGTGCCACCTGTGCTGAGATGAAGTGCACATGGGGATGAGGCCCTCGCCACCTAAATGAAAAGACTGGCAGCAGGAAGCTGGGGGAGGAGAGCCGAAATGATCAGGGACAGAGGCAGGGCGGAAGGGTGAAAACCAAAGCATAGGCCTCCAAGTCCACCCTTTCAACAACTAGAAACCGTCTGTTAAACTCTGAAACCTGTCACTAGAAAGGTCCTACCCTGCCCAGGCCCAAATCCAGTGTGACCTTTGCTCTTGGCTTTCTTTACTCTCCTACCTCCACTAGGCCCAGTGCCCCTCCTGTAGTGTGGAGTCTCCCTCGGCGTCAATCTCACATCTTGCCTCTCAAGGGGATCCCTACAGCCTCCGCCCAGGTGTCGATCAGGTCAATCACTTCTCCACTGAGTACTGCAAAGCTAGCAAGTGATCTTTCTATCATGTGGAGCTGATCCTGAGAACCCTGCAATGTTCTCCAAGCCCCTGGAACTATAGTAGTCTCTTCTTAACCATAGCGGGGTTCAATCTGAGATCCCTTGTGAATACCTAAAACTGCGGGTTGTACTGAACCCTACGTATACTGTGTATTTTTTAACAAATACATATGTATGATAAAGCTTAATTTATAAATCAGGCACAACAAGAGATTAACAATAGTGAAATAAAAAAACTATACAGTAATAAAAGTTACACGAATGTGGTCTCTTTCTCTTTCTTGCTGAGTTCTTACGGTGCTGTACTCATCTTCAGCTTATTTTACTCACCATTATCAGTACTCTTCTGCTTTGGGTCCATTACTAAGTAAAATAAAGGTTACTTGAACACAGGACTGAGAGGCAGTAGAACTGATTGCTGAGACAGCTACTAGGTAACTACCAAGCAGGTGGTGTATACAGCATGGAAATGTTGGACAACGGGATGATGCATATTGGTACAAAGCAGACAGTGAGAGACTTCTTTCCACTCAGAGGGGTAGGTTAATTTTTATGAATTGTTTATTTCTGGAATGTTCCATTTAGAAACTTCAAACTGAAACTGGGAACAAAGTCACAGATGAGGTTCTATACACTCAGATTTTTAGTTTATCTCTCACCCTCCATGGTAACTCCAGACTGTTCTTAGCTCCCTCGTGGTAGCCATCAGGAAGCATATAAAGTTTTCTGGACACTCCGTGCAGCTTCCTGCCACTCTGCCTTCAAAATTCACTTCAAAAATAGCTTTGTGGACTAGGGATTTAGCTCTTTTACCACGAGTACCTTGCAAGCTCAAGGGCCCAAGTTAGATCACCAGTTCTGGAAAAAAACAATTGCTTCCTCTGGGAGGTGCAGGGGGAAAGAAGACTGCTATACGCATGTACCAGCTCTCCAAAATGAATGTAATCATTGTGTACTACGAACACACACTAATAAAAACAAAAAAAACCACTAAACTTGATGGTTGACCCAAAAAACTTTCCTTCTTCTTAGAAAGCCATCCTTTAACCCATCCTACACTTTTCTTCTTTAGATCGCCCTGGATTTCTCTGCTTCTGTTTTTCTGCCCCTGTGCTCCATATCTTTATACTCACCACAGTGCAAGTTATGAGTTATGTGTGTACCTATCCCCCACTACCAAGAAATAAACCCACTGAAGACAGATTTCATTTTATCTGACCTTCTCTCCCTACCAGCCGCTCAGTGCTCGCAGAACATTTCCAATATCTGTGGGATGAATACATGAAAACCAGCAGCCTGGTGCACACAAAATAGCACCAAGCCCCAAACCAGGTCAGTGTTTAATGACGAGACATTCTTCACTGCTGAAAGAGCTGAAAACATCCCCAGCAAATATAACTCCTCCCTCAATGCTTCCAGCCCTGCCACGAACCATGATGGGCTACAAAGCAGCATGGGGCAGAGGATCCTGGCTACAGGGATTGCCTGTCACCTGAGCCACAGACTTGACCCCTGTGCCTGTTTCTCATATCTAACTGGAGATGACGATGACCTACGTCATGAAGCCACTGCGAAGCGTAAGTGAAAATACATATGTGTACAACTGTCAGCACTTAGTGGACACTCAGTGCTTGTCCTTACCCGGCCCCCCTTTCCCTTTTCAGGGTGGCCAAGGAAGAATCACAGGGTATAAATGTGTGCTCACAACCACCCCAGGCTCTTGCCCGAGAGCCCTCATCTGATGAAGTGAGGACTTGAAGCAGAGATTCATGTCCTGGACTGTGAGTGGCCACTGTCCAGAGCACCTTGGTCAGATCCAAAGGTCTCCAGACTCTTTGCCTTGGGATGCAGGGATCTCAGAGGCCATCCTGTACCCGGGGTGGCAGCAAGGGCTCAGTGCCAGAGGACTAGGCTGCAGATCACAGCAGTAGCAGGATTTTCTCCATTTCCTTTAAAGAAATACAAAAGAAAATGTGAAGAGAACAAGAAGAAACGTTAGCAGCCATTATCCCTGGGGCAAGATTTCAGGTGATTTGTAAAAAAGCCTTCCTTATATTCTTTCCCAGGCCTGGGGATTTAGCTTGGTGGTAAAGCACTTGCCTCACATAGAACAAGGCTGTGACTTCTATCCCTAGGACAAGAATCACAACAAAAGCTCATGTTCTTTGCTATTTTCTAATCCTCTGCGGTGAACTGTTTCAATGGTCTGACAACAATCACAACACTTCTGGGGTTACACTGGGCAGGATCCAAGGAAGAGCCATTTCCGCTCTCAAGATGATGAGATCGAGGCAGAGGCTGGCTAAGGAGGCTATTAGATCTTCATTCCACCCAAATAAAGAGCGCCTGTCTTCGGAGTCCATGGCAGAGGGGGCGGGATGCCTGCAGACCAGAAGCACCTAAGGTGATGCTAAGAGAAGAGTGCAGAAACCTCGAGCATGCAACTGAGGGGGCACTGGGAAGTGATCCGTCACCAAGACAATGCAGGCTTTGCAGAATCATAGCTAATGCACAATGGCATGCTGCACAAAATCAAGATTTTAAGTAAAGATAGGTCCATCGACAGGACTGGGGCTACGTGGCAGTAAGTGAGGCTCAGTCAGCTCTTTATCTCACACGCTGATATTAGGTTCGACACAAATGAACCTAACCAAAAAGTCTGCCACTATCAGCATAAGAATATGCCACAGTGCCAGCTGTAACAGCACAAGCCTGTAACCCCAGCTACTCAGGAGGCAGAGGCAGAGGGGTTGTACACTCAAGGGTGGTGTAGATAGGTTGGCAAGATGTGTCTCATAAAAGGTCTGGAGATGTAGCTCAGTAGGAAAGAATGTCTGTGTTCATCCTCAGTACCTCAAAAAGGAAAAACAGAAAAACCAAACACAAAAGCCTGGGCAAAGGAACACACACCTGCAAACTCAGCACTCTGGGGGACCGAGGCAGGAGGATTCTAAGTCTGGGCCCAATATGGGCAATTTAGCGACTTACCAAGACCCGGTCTCAAAATTAAAAAGGGCTGGGATATATAAGGGAAATCAAAATGTACAGTGAATATTTAAAGTTTTAAAAAGTCTATCACAAAGACACATTGCAATTAATCTACCTCAAAATACTCCCTCTCCCTTCAAACAAAATGATCCCATCATTCCTGCCACTTTTTGAAGGAGATATGCAGGTCCTGCTTTGTGAGTGTCTCCACAACCTGTGACTGATGTGGCTGACAAGGGCCAACCCATAGAAAGGCAGACTCAGAGAAACACAGCGCTGTGTCCTCACCAGATACGTTCCCTGGGCTGGGCACCATGTGACTTCTGACTGAGCCAAGATGACCGTGATAGGCAGACATTCTGAATGACTATGGACACTGATGCAGCCTCAAGAATGCAGTTAGAACATTCATGAAAGAAGATGTCCAGAACTGCTTCACAGAGGGGCAAGAATGATGACACAGAGCCAGGGATTTAGCTCAGTGATTCCAGTGCCTGCCTTGCAAGTGCAAAGGCCCAGGTTTAATCCCCAGGAACCACATACAACAGTGCCAGGTGTGGTGACTCACACCCATCAGCAATGAGTGCAATTTGATCCCCAGTACCACTTACCACAGTGCCGGGCATGGTGGCTCATGTCTGTAATCTCAGCACTCAGGAGGCAGAAGCAGGAGGATTGCTGTGAGTTCGAGGCTCGCCTGGGCCACATAGTGAGCTCAGGGCCAGCCTGAATGGCAAAGAGAGATGCTGTCTCAAAAAAAAAGATGATATAACTGTGTTGCAAGTGAGGGGAGATATTTGGAGAGGATGAGTGGCAATGTGCCTTTTATAGTAATAAAGTTTTTGAAAAGCTAAAGCATCTAACGTATGCAAAAATAAACAAGGGTCATCAGGGCTCGACACAGCCTGCACAGGACAAGAAGGATGAGGTACACTTAGGAAAAAGACACCAACTGCACATAAATGGTCCACCCAGTGGAAGCTAACACCTAGGGCTTTGTGACGTACACTGCAGGTGGGCCCAGGTGACCCGTGAGCCGCTCAGTCTCTTCAGGTCTTCAGGAGCACCTCCCCACGCCAGGCAGTGTGGCTCCAAACACAGAGATAACCTGGAAGAGGCACTTCTGTCCCCCCAGAGCTCAGGTCTGGTCCAGACAGTCCGCTGGCTGAGGCTTCCTGTGGTTGTTTCTAGCTTGTAACGATTATGAGCACTGCTTTGTTCTTGACATTTTCAAAGCTACCATTATGGCAAAAGCATTTTATCTAACAGTTTCTTACTTTGTATCATTTTATCTAAAAACCATACTCAATCCCATGTAATAATGCAAGGGTGTTAGGTTTCAAAAAAGCATTGAGCGAGAAAACCATTCTCTCCTTTCCTCAGCCTGGGAACATACTGGGCTTTGCTCTGACTTCTCATTTTTGAGGTGAGAAATCTGAAACTCAGCATTTAAGAGAGTTCCTCAGGGCCGGGGATATAGCTCAGTGGTTCTGGTGCCTGTCTTGCAAGTCCAAGGACCCAGGTTCGATCCCGGTAGCCACATAACAATACTGGGCATGGAGACTCACGCCCAGCAGCAACCAGTACCGTGTACCACAGTGCCGGGCGTGGTAGCTCATGCCTGTAATCCCAGCACTCGGGAGGCAGAGGCAGGAGGATTGCTGTGATGTGGGTTTGAGGCTGAGCTCAGGGCCAGCCTGAACCACAAAGTGAGACCCTGTCTCAAAAAAAAAAAAGAGATTTCCTCTATGTTTTTGGCCCATAAAGGCAGAACTAGGACTAGAGTCCAGGCTGTCTAACTCTGGGCTCTTTACTGTCCTTCTCTGATCTATGGATGTGGAGCGAGCAAATGAACTGGAGAGAGGCTTCCCTCGGGTGCCTTCTACACTTTGCTAAGAAAGCAGCTGCTTGCTTGAAGTTGATGCCCGAAGCAGAGGAAGGTTCACAGACACAGGTCCATTTGAGCTCACTACTTGGGGTGGCAGAGCCTGTGCAGCCCCCAAGCTTTTCAGTGAGGGAGACAGAAAAGAATGCATCCCACCCCAATTTCATGCTCTTCTCCACCCCTGCCTCGGGATCTGAGCAAGCTGAGGGCCAGGAAACCCTGCATCCGGTCACTGACTGCATAGCTGGGTCCTGACCCAGGCATCCTCTCCAGGGGGATTTCACTTTCCACACCAAAGCCCAGCCAGACCAAAAGCTGTCTCTTCTCACAGTCAAATTTTGAATCAAACAAGCCATCTAACCTGAGCACCAAACCATGAGGACAGCAGCACTCACAGCTAGAAGGGGCAGCTACTCAGCAGCAGAGCCTGGGGGAGTCACTGGTTCTGCAGGGCCTGGCCTCACTTTGGGCAGTGTCTTCCCCAGAGCCCGGGCAGTGGCTGCGGTCACAGGACCATGAGTGCCTCTCGGCTGTTGGCGGTGGGTCCCCTCTGGGCCTGGATGTCTGAAATGCCTGCTGGAGACATCATCGCACTGAGCCCTTGCTCAGGAGCCTGCCCACTGGCCTGGCTCACGTGAGCTGCCTGGGGGCCTCAGAGTCCTCAGGGCAGAAAGTCACAAGAGGATGAGCACTGAGGAAGCAGGGGCCAGGAAGGGCAGGAAACTGGGTCAGGCCACAGCCCAATGCCCCTGGCAGTGCCACCTCTGACCACTCCCTAGGAACCCCTGGATTGGTCTGTACTTGTTTACAGCCTCACAACACGACTGTCATCACATTATCGTGGTCATCACCATAAATGGTATTTATGGAGTATCACCGTTCTGGTGCTATTTACTGAGAACGGAGTGCTGGACAGTACTGGACAGAGTACTGGCCCCTAAAAAGACATCCACAACCCAATCCCAGGAACTTGTGAATATATCTTATTCAGAAGAAGGGTTTTTGCAGATATGGTGCAATTCAGGACTTAGAAAGGAGGTACTTATCTTGGATGTCCAAATGTTCCCCAAATACAGTGCTATGTGTCCTTAGAAGAAAGACAGAGAGAGAGACTAGACTGAGACACACACAGAGGATAAGATGAAGAAAGGAGGAGGAAGTGGCCGAGGAGACTGGAGTGATACAGCCACAGGCAATACGTGTAACCACTAGGACAGGGAGACGCAAAGAAAGAGCCTGCACTCGGGCTGGGTAAGAGGGATTGCATTCCTGCTGACTTTCTGATTTGGGGTTTGGAGGCTTTGCAGCTGGGATAAAATGTTGTTGGAATTTAAGTCATTTGATTTATGGTCATGTGTTCTAGCAATTCCAGGAAGCCAACACACTGAGGAGCACCTAGAATATCAACATCAGTATCATCATCATCATCATCATGACAGATAGTGATTACTGAGCATATCACAAGTCTGTCTAGTAAATTCCAAGTACCAGGCGGTGCACAAAGTTATCCAGCTCCATCAGTTATTTGCAAGATGAGCAAACTGCAGGTTAGTGAGGAACTGGCCATGGTGGTTTGGGACTGAGCTGGTGCACAACCCTACATGGACTGTTCGCTCCAACTAGAAGGTCACTGCCACTTGGACAGTATCCCACTTCTCTGTGCCACCTCAGGAATTTGCACATAGGAGCTGAACTTATTTTTGATCCCAAATGATATTTTTACCAGACTTATCTCTGAGGCTTGGCTCTTTTTAAAAGTCGGGGAATGACTAATTATGGGAATGGAAGAGAACATCTCAAATGACCTGAGTGACATGTTTGATAGAGTTGCCAGCACCCAAATAGCTCTGCTGGCCAGGGAAATTTTTCTTCTTTAGGACTTTGAAGCTGAGACACCACTCAGAGCTGCATTAGCAATGACTCCTGGAGCAGAAAAACAGCATAGTCCATTTTCCATCTTCTTGAACAAAGATTATGGTAAACTGAATCCACAAAGAGAGCATCATAATCTTCCAAAAGTCTCACTGGACCAGAGAGCAATGTGTTAGAGAAGATTCTAGAAATTTTGTGGTGACAAAGAGAATTTTGGTGCTCAGGATTAGCTTTGCCTATGAAACTAAGAGTAAAATTGCCCATAACAGTGTTCAGCAAAATGCAGTCAGAAGAGGAAAATCATATATATATATATATATATATATTTACTGAGAACAGAGTTCTGGACAGTGGAAACAGATATGTATATATCTATAGCATATCTATCTATATCTATCTTTTATATAGAGAGAGAGGGCTGGATGGACCATGGTTTTGTTTGAAGATCAGTATACCTTGTGGTTAGATGTGCCTTCATCTGGAAGCAGTATCTGGACAAATTCATTCTGAATCCCACAGATGTGAGGCCATTTGGCTCCCAGGCCAGATACATCCTTTGGATGCCTTCCATGCTGCTGCTTGGGGAACCTAAAATGCCAAGTACCCCAGAGAGGCCTTCAACTCAATGCAAAGCAGTTAAAAAGGACTTGTGACCTGGCTAACTATCTTCTGCTTAAAGCAAAGCAAATATTAAGTCAACAATGCCCTATATTTATTCAATATTCATTGAGGGGAAAAGAAAGAGAAGAATCCTAAGAGGTAATCAACACCTTTTGAAGTGGCTTTTCTCAGCTTCTTGGAGTGAGAAGACAGCCTGCCAAGCCGTCCGAGGGGCACCAGGGCTCAGGTGTTCTTGGGTGTGTGGCCTCTGCTGCTGCAGCCAGTGCCAGCCCCGGGTGAGCGCGGCGGGGCGGGGGGGGGGGAGTGGGTGGGAGGGGCTCAGCACTGCATTCGGTGGGATTCGGCAAGGGAGATAGCAGAGGAGCAACAAAGAGCATGGACTGCTATCAAGTGTAAAGTGCTGTTACCTTGCAGTGGAGACCTCTAGGGTCTGGGGCCTTGGGGTCAACCAGTTCAACAGGAACCAATCCAGGGAGAAGGCAGTCAGCCCTGTGGATCTTGATTGCCTTCTCAGAGGAACTGTTTTGCCACAGTTGCTGCGGGCAACTCCCAAATCCAAAAAACTTTGGCCACTGAGTTTGTTTTATAAGCAATATGGCAGCACGGCTTTGCTTGATCTCAGCCTCTTGAAGCCATTTACAGCGTTTAATGATCCTGTGCTTCTAACAGTTCTACATTGTGCGCTGAGTTCCATAACACGGTGTGGGTAACACGTGACCTTTCTAAAGATCCCAAAAGCTGGGTTCTAAACACACCTGGATCTAAGGATTTCCAGTATGGAACTTCAGATGTGTAGTTCCAAGGCTGAATGTCATTGTGGACCAATCTGTGTCCCTCCCATTCATACACCTAAAGTCCTCTCCCACTTGATATCAAAATAGAGCCTTTATGGAGGTGCCTATGGCTATGTGAGGTCATAAAGATGGAGGTCTGATCTCAGAACCAGCCCCTTCATTAGAGAAAGAGATCCTCAAAAATCCCAGAGTCTCTCTGCCATTGTATGAAGATAGAGAGAAGATAGCAAGCAAGAGAGGGAAAGGAAGGGAGAGAGAGCAAGTCAGAAGTCAATGGTGTTGGCAGCCCAATTTCAGCCTCTAGAAGTGTGAGAAAGGACCTTTCTGTTGTTTAAACCCCCAAACTCTTTTGTTACAGCAGCTGGAGCTAACACAGATTCTGGCCCTAAGAAGTAGGGCATTGCTATAGCACCTAAACGTACAGAAGTCATTTTGGGCCTGAGTGATGGGCAGAGACTGGAAGACTTCTAAGATCCACACTGGAAAAAGCCTAGACTGCCATGAACGGAGTGTTGGGATAAATGTGGATATTAAAAATCATTACAGTGATGTCTCAGTAGGAAGAACGTAGAGTTAGAAATTAGAGGAAAGGCAGTCCTTTTCACAAGGAGGCCAAGAACCCTGCTGAGCTGTTTTGTGACGTGCTGTCACCCCCTGAAAGCCTTTGCTGATCAGCCTGGCTTTGCTGTGGACACCCCTGTGCTCTCCATCCTTTTTCAAAAGGCAGGGACTTCGTTTGGACTTGTGGACAGACTTCCCTGCATTTATGTGAATATTTCATTTTGCCTATTCTGTGTCTCGCATCAAATGAATAGAATTTCCTCTGGTCTCTGGTCACCAAACTTGGGCTTTGTATTTCCAAGGTAGGTGCGACACCACCTGAGCTGAATCTCCAGTGCTTCCTCCAGCTTGTTTGGGACCCATTTAACCTCATTCACTGTACTGACTCCACAACCCTATGTACACACAGCAGGTGTACAGACTCTGGTGTTTAGGCCCTTGTCTCATTTATTCCAGAACCCTACAACTATAGGAATGTGATTGGAAAAGTCTGGAAGCAATGAGACAGTTCAAGAAAATCATAGATTGCAAAGTAATATTTAAAAGTCTAGGCTTTAATATATACAAACACCATTTAAAAAAAAATAACAAAAAGGGTGGGCTGGGAATTCAGCTCAGTAGTTCCAACATATGCCTAGCAAGTACAAGGTCCCGAATTTGATTCCTGATACCACATACCACAATGCTGGGCGTGGTGGCTCATGCCTATAATCCTAGCACTCAAGTGGCACAGGCAGGAGGCTTACCACAAGTTCAAGGCCAGCCTGGACCACAAATTGAGACTCTGTTTCAAAAACTAAAAATAAAAAAAAAAAAAAGAAAGCAATATTTCCATTTTTGAGAGAAATGAAAGAAAAATTAAAGCTTTGCTTTACTAGTATCCAGTAAGAAATATATATAAATATAATATTGATACTCAATAAGAAACATGTCTGATCTATTAGAAAACAACTTTAAAACTACTGATATATTTTTGGTACAGTAAGGGTATTATGATTACATAATCTTCATCTTTTACAAATATGTAATGAAATATTTACAGATGAGATGATATGGTTGGTGCCTGCGAGTTGTTTGAAAATTCTATGACAAGGAGAAGGTGTAGGGATATATTCATAAGAGAGGCCTGGCCTCAGTTCATGGAATTGATGCGTAGTGGTCATTTGAAAGGTACAGAAAAGATTGATTTTAGTGTTCTTGTGACTTTTGTATATGTTTTCAATTTTCTAGATTAAAAAGTTTCTAAAAGTTCTATTCAGGAACTAGAAGAGAAAGAGGAAGATATAGCTTGATTTTAAAGTAAAAGATTCAATGATTTTTCTCCTTTCTCCTCTGAATTAATCTATAAATTCAGTATAAACCCAATTAAAATGCCAACAAGGAGTACTTTAGGAAAATTCCTCTAGAAAGAGAAACATATAATGGCCAGGAAATTAATGAAAGAAAAGGAGCTTGTGGGGTATTGGGCAAAGATAATCTAAGCTTACAAGCATGAAAATATATTACAAAGCTACAAAAATAAAAAGAATTTAGAGGACAAACAGAACTTTGATGCAAAACAAAATTCCAGAAATAAGCTCAAGTGCTTACCAAGTGTCGGGTACTATTCAAGACACTGAATAATTGGCACCAAACAAATGTACAAAAAGCCCAGCCCTTAAATAAACAGAACTAATCAAGTGTTATTTGAAGAGAAACAAAACAAGACAATGATGTGAAGAGCGAGAAAAGTAATGTTAGAGTTGAGGCCTTAGGAAGAGGCCTCCACAAAGACGATGCGGGTCAAGGACATTCCAGGAAAAGGGCACAAAAGCAGGAGCGGAGGTCACTCAGGTTGACAGGATCTTCTTGCACAACAAAGAGGTCGTGAATGGCAGAGAAGAGGCCAGGCGGATAGGCAGGGCTGGTGACAGAAGTCTCGCAGGGACTGATTAGGACTCTGGGTGTTATGCTAACTGAAATAGGAAACCATTAAAAGGTTTTGATCTGCAGAGTGATGTAATTGAGCCTTTAAAAAAGTGACTCTAACCACTGTGTAGAGAGAGAGCTCTGTGAAGAACAGAAATGTAATTCCAGTTTCTTCTGGGCTGTGGCTTGAATATATTTCTCCAAAGTTCATGTGTTGAAACTGAATCCTCAAATTTCCGTGTTGGTGGCTTTGGAGGGAAGCATTTGGAAGTTAACTTTAGATACGATCTCTAAAATGGGGTGTCTATGATAGGACTAGCAGATTTGTAAGTGGTCAAGAAAGACCTGAATTTTCTCCCTTCTGTTGTTGTCCAACATTTTGTCATCTTAGGACACAGCAAGGAGGTCTCAGCAGGTGGTTCCTACTGTAATAGTACGAAATACATCAAGGTACCTTGTAACACTTTACCCAAGAGGTGCTACTGGTGTAAACATGGAGGAAGTGACGGAAATGTAGCAAGGTCTTTCACATAATTCCAGTTTGTTGGTGGGTTACAGGGAAAAGACAAGGAAAAGAATCAAGGATGACTCCTGGTGCTTTGGTCTGAGTAACTGGATAGATGATGACACCACTGACTGAGGGAGAAGGTGAGCGAGGGCAGTCTTGGCAGAGGGGACAATGAGTCAAAGACTCCAGGGTTATATCCATCGATAGTGTCAGCAGGCAGGAGCCCGCCACATGGTGGTGGTTACAGAAGGCAGGTGGCTGCTATGTGAGGTGCAGTGCACTGTGGAAATGTGTATTTGACAGTCATCAGCATAAAGAGGGTACACCGAGAGTACATGTGCGATCTCTAGGGCAAATAGAGATCGTCTGATAACTTTTATTGAGGCAATCGATTCTGTGTTTGGAAGCAAAACATCCCTGAATCCCAAATTCAATCTCAGAGCAAAACAGCTTCTAAAATAGATTTTAAAAAATAGCGTGCAAGGCAAATGGCTCCTCTGTTCTCTTACTGGAGGGGAAATTTTGCAGCCTTTGTCAGGACAGGGCGGCGTCATGTGGTTGTCAGATTTAAAAGGTACATGTACTTCAACCCAGTATCTCTGCTGTTATTATTAATTATCCAGTAGATGTACAAACAAGGATTTTCCAGGACATAAGTATAAGGATGTCTGCTTCAACTTGCTACAGCAAAAAATTAGAAGCCAAGGATTTAGCTCAGTGGCTCCAGTGCCTGCCTTGCAAGCTCAAGGTTCCTAGTTTGAACCCCGGTAACCACATACAACAATGCTGAGCATGGAGACTCACACCCACCAGCAATCAGTACCACATACCACAGTGCTAGGCATGGTGGCTGATGCCTGTAATCCCAGCACCCGGGAGGCAGAGGCAGGAGGATTGCTGAATCTGAGGCTGAGTTCAGGACCAGCCTGAACTATAAAGTGAGATCTTATCTCAAAAAACTAAGAAAAAAAATTAGAAACAAGTAAAGCATGCCTCCGCAGAAGACTAGGTACATCAATGATCACATGTCCATAAAATACATAGATATGTATGTATGTATAAAGTTTTTCAATGTCCATTTTTTATCATTCTGCACTGTTCAGACTGTATAACTATGTGTATATTTCCCATTAAAAAGCTATACCAATAATGATGATCTGAACAGTGAAATTATAGGTCTCCCTTTCATTTTGTATTTGTATATTTTTTAAAAAGCTCCTTGAAAAGTATCATTAGAAGGAGAAGGAGAAAAAAGAAACTTCAAAGAATCCAGTTTTTATAGCCTTACCCTTAAGACTGTGGACAAATCGCTTTCAATCTGCATTAAAATCTTATGACCTTCTTCGATTCCCTCTTTTGGTTTTTAATGCTCTGATCTGAGGTTTGGTTCCTTCAGTCTCTGCTGGAAGCATCCTGTGCCCAGGGCCAAGCTATAAAAGTTGCAGGAGAGCGACAGGGTTGCCAAGGAAGGTGTTTAATGAGAAAAACTTAAGGGTTGAATGCAAATTACTAGCAACACCAGATGGCGGGGTCAGGCTGCAGATGCCTGAGAGAGAAGAAGTCAGAGCTGGGTCAGCTCCAGAGAAAGATAAATGCCTCCCATGTCATGGAGGGGTTGGGGACAGTGTCACCAGGGTCATGCCACTGCAGGACAGAGAGAAGGGGTCTTCACAGTTGGGCTCAAGGATGCAAAGTCTGGGAGAAAGAGGACACAGAGGAATAAGGCACAGCATCTTGTGATGGAAACAGACCATCTTATCCTTTGTGGAAATTCACCTACAAGGCTCTTAAGGTTTAGCTATCCTCAAATTCCAAAACATCGAAACCAGTGTTCAAGTCCATGCGTGCACACATGGCCTAATGGCTGGAAGCACACTAGCTCTGTTTACCTCGAAGGAGAAAAAGCATCAACAAAATTTAATTAAATAATTATTAAGAATTTTAAGTGGGGGAGGAAAGTATCCAATTAGGCCTTAGTTTTTTTTTTTTTTTAGCTGTTAAAAGCACACCTTATTTAAATACCAAGTCAATAGAATCAGTGCCAGCTCAGCCCTATTTGTTGTAAGAAAACCTTGTTTTTAGTTAGAAACTCAATGTACTTTTGCACCTCTCCCAATTAAGCTACCTTTAGAGGAAGCCAGGCTTCCAGAAACAGAGCTGTTACAAGGTCACCCAGCTTCTCCCCAATGCAATTTGGCCCACTGTGGACGTGGTACCTGGGAACAAATAAAAGGGTCAACACTGGCCTTGCACGTTCCAACTTAAAAGGGACACAGACCTGAGCGCCTCCACGCATGTCCTGACCCTTTCCCGGCCAAGCCTACCCTAAGCCGCTGGTGAAGTGCAGCGGTTCACCCTCTTTGTGGTCCTGAGGAAACGTGGGCCGCTGCTTCACACTGTCCCTCACCTCTGAGCGGCCGTTCCTGGCTCCTTGAAAATGGCCACTTGGGCCTAATTTTTCAATCACCACTTAGGCCTAACTTCTCAATCACAGCATTAGCTCTGCAAGTCTTAGGGAGAAGAAAGAAAAAATTATACCCTTCTGTTTTGGGCCTATACTGAGCAATTTTTGCTTCTGGTAAAGGAATCTAAACTATGTTACCACAGTATATTTAGTTGGAGTAAACACCTCTTCAGCATTCCTTCTTTTCAATATATTATTCTCTTCTTTGGGGAAACTAGCTTGGGCAAGCTGGGGTTCTTAAATGGAGTTTCTCCCATCCAAGCGCTAACCAGGCCCGACCCTGCTTAGCTTCCAGGGTCAGACGAGATCAGGCACGTTCAGAGGGGTATGGCCTGAGACTGGAGTTTCTGTATTTACCAAAAGCACCGTCCACCCTGGGAGCAATAACAACTGTTAAAATCGGCACATGAATGGCTTGAAACAATGCCTCATCTAACTTTTTAAAGAGAAAAATTTTATCCTAAATAAATAAATAACTTTTGAAGAATATCATAGTTTTGAAAAAGCTCCACCTAGTATTCTGTGACAAATGGTAATGGAGAAGGAAGCTTGAGGTATATACAGGCATGTATGTATACATCATATATTATACATACATGTGTATATATATTAACAACCTATGTACATTCTATAGAAGGAATGTGGAACCACAGTTTTAGTTTTAAGGGACATAATAAACAGAAGTCTCATATAGGACAATGTGTCCTACAGAAAACCTATGATACTAATTACACATCAATACCATCTGTTGTTCATAACCAAAGATGATGGACGTCAGTCAAATCTTAATTGCTATTAGAGAGGAAAAATGTATTCCATGTAAAAAGCACTCTTTCTTCCTTTTTTAATGCCTTAGCTAAAATTCTCTGATGGTAAGCAGTGATGGTACTGAATGTACTATGGTACCTTGGACCGGATCCTAGAACAGATAAAGGACACTCATGTAATCTGAATGAAGCATGGAGCTTTGTGCGTGGAAATGTGCCATGACGTTCCTTAGTGCTGACAAATGGACCCCACCGACGCAGGGTGTTAATGAGAAAAGAAGGACCACTGGTTTCGGCTCACTTGCCCAGCACAGAAGCGGGGCTACAGTCAATCTTCTGCACCCCTAAAAATGGAGGGGGAGGGACAAACTCTTACTTTTTTAATTACTTTTCTCTAAATCTAAAATAATTCCAGAACAAAACAGTTTTGTTATAAATTAAACAGATGTTTTATCAATAAACCAACATTCTTAAACCTTTAATGCTTATCACATGTTAAAGGAAGGAGCTAGAGGTAATTTTCCACCCAAGAGGCAGTTTCATACTCAAAAGCACTTAGAGAAGATCCAGCCAGGGTCTCCAATCATGGAACAAGCAAATCCATTTGCATATGTGGTGGTAATTATTTTACAGGTGTTGACCTTGTGGACAAGAAGGCTAGAGGAATCCTGGGAAGGAATTCCAAGTAGGCCACTCCCCACAGTGAGTACAAGGGATCGATCATTGTCTGAGAAGACAAGCTGTAGTGCACAGAAGCAGGAGCTGGGCCAGTCACCCTGGGATGGCTTTCTCCATGGCAGGAGACAAGCTGCCAACCTGGGCAAGGGCTCCCTGCCCCACAACAGGAGGCAGTCACAACCCAGCAGGGTCTGGAGCCTGATTAGGGATTTCAAGGTCGAGCCAGTGTTGTTTCTAGAGAGCAGTGAAGTCATTAAGGGGTTGCGTGTCCAGACAAGATGTCTACCAGGCCAGGCTGCGGAGCTCTGGGCCTGTTCCCGGATGCCTGCATGTGCTCACCACTGGGGTCTGGCATAGATCCGGGAGTGACTTGCAGGTTGATTTCAGCCCATACCAACAGCACAGGAAGACTTATCTTTCTGAGGCTCATATGAATGAGGTGTATTTTTTAAATTGCATTTTCAGGTGCAAAGTTCCTTCTTAGCTCTCAGGAAGCTGAATCCCATGCCTGCTCATTCCCCCACCCCCAGCAGCCACCGGTCTCTGAAACTTATTTTCACTCCTATCCATTCTGACTTTGTTTCTGATCTGATGGGCAGGTCTTTCTTTTGCAAAACCCACACAGCAAAGGTTTGCCATTTCCCCCAACTCACTCTGCCCTGTCTCCTCAGAGTCACTGGTGCAAAGGGAAGCTAGTGTCACCATCAGACCTGTCCCCTAGAATCCAGGGTCTGGGATCCAGACCCAGACGTCAGCATCTGCCTTTTTTCACAGTGCTATGGTTGGTCCTCCAAAGGTTAAAGCACTAAAGCTTACTCTTTCAGCAGGGCAATGTTAAGAGAAGGTAGGACTTTTGGAGGTCAGGCCTCCTGGGAGGTTGTTAGGTTCCTAAGAGCAGAAGTAAGGTAACCTTCTTGTCCAAAGGTTGCACCTATAAAATAATTACCACCATGCATCACTAGAAGGGATTAAGATAGCACTCATGGGACTCTGAATAATTAGTTCTTGTGAGAGTTAATTATTGTTCTCAGGTCACTCCTTCTGGATGTTAGAGGCCTTCAGTGTTTCAGTGTGAGAATTCTACTACTAATCCCATTGTTCCGTTTTCTCTTCTTTTTTGACATAGGGTCTTGCTTTGTATTTCTGCCTGGCCTTGACCTCACTATGTAGCTCAGGATAACCTCTTACTCACAGTGATTCTGTTGTGTGAAGCTACAAAGGCAGAGGCTTGAGGAGGCCTGAGCAGGGTAGTCCAGGCCACCCTGTTAAAGGCCCTCCCTTAAGTTCCCTGGCAGCCTTTGCTCGCTCAGAGTGTCAGAGGGACTTTCAAGAAATGGAGGCTGGGTGGGAAATAACCCACCAGCATCTGGGCTTCCATTCTCCATCAACTCAGACACAGTTCTACAGTGGGATAGGGGACCGGTACCACCACACACAAATGGGGCCCTGGCCAGTCAACCCCCCCTGTGGCACACAGTGGTTTTTTTCAGGGGATTGGCTGCCAGGAGACAGGATTTGGGGCTTTCTGGGTCCTCTGTCCTAATATTCTCTTCATCTCTGTTCTGCCTTTTCTCTTTCTAGCCTGTCTCCTCAGATCATACTCTGCCATAGCATCCCATTCTGTCATAAAGGGTGACATTGTACAGAGGAGTGACTCAGCGCCTTCTTGGACTTGAGGCTTCCAGAATCCCACATTTCAGTCCTCTTTGCTCTGTGTCAGAGGATGGACCATCTCAGTGGCTTTCATCTGTAACAGTGAAGCAACAACAGTACCCACCTCACATTGACTAAGTGAAATCGTGGAAACGAGCTCATAGTGCCATACCCTCAATAAACAGCAACCATTAATGCTTCTATGATTGTGGCTGCCAAATGTTCCACCTGTCTCCAGACTCATTCTCTCTTCAACTTCCGCATTCTGTGACAGCTTCCTCCATCACCAGGGCGTTGGACTCACAAGATCCACAAAGGGCAGCAACGTGCTAGCATGCTCTTTCCGCCAAGCCGCCCTCACAGTGACCTTGGAGTGTTACCAGTTCTCACCTCCACTTTCTCACTGCCCACTTTTGTGCTTCCTAGACTTCTAGGTTTCACAGGACAATAAAAGTTGTATGAATTACTGTTGGGACAAAACTATTTAGAAGCTTTGTCAAAGGATACTAGATAAATAAATATCATTGAGACATGCCATACTTTAATGACAAGACAGTTTGACCTCTTGCAAAGCAGGGCCATCCTAAGTACAGCTCAAAGCTGTTCTTTAAAATGAATATGATTGGCTTTCAGAAAAACTAATGCTATTGACTTTTGCTTATTCATTTCTCACCACATTGAAACGTCAGGATCTGCCTTTTTTCACAGGCACCATCTGAAAGGCTGTTTGTTGGTCTAAATCCTCTTACAGACTGTCTTAGGCCATCCAGACTGCTATCACAAAGTACTTCATTAAACAGGGTGGTTTATAAACACAAGTTTAGTTCTCACAGTTCTGGAGGTTGTCAGGCCAAGGTCAAGGGGCCAGTTCTTTCTGGGGATGGCCTGCTTCCTGGATGTCTTAACATGACGGAGAAAAGGAAAGAAGAGAAACAAGCCTCCTCTTATATGGCCATTAACACAAGGGCTTCGTCATCCCATCCTAATCGCTGCCCAAAGGGCTTGTTCCCAGTGCCACCTCTGTGGGGATCGGGCTTCAATATAGGAATTTCGGAGGATACCTTCGGTCCTTGGCACTGACTGATCTTCCTCTCTACCCCTGCAGGAGTCTGCATAGAAACTGCTTTATGTATCTGTCCCTTCTGGAAAACCAAGGCCCTGTCCTGTTGCTCTGCACAGGGTTCGTCAAACACAGCATCCCAAGTGTGGCCAGGGGGAGTCCCAACATGACAGTTTGCACTTTATGACTCATCTCTGTTTCCATTTTTCTTTTGTGGAGAGACAGTGTGGAGATGGATGCAGGGCCTTGTCAGGCAAGGCGAGTGCTCTATGACTGAGCTATACACTCAGCCCTTTTTATTTTGAGACAGTCCCTTTAACCTGACTAGGCTGGCCTGAAGCTTGTGATCCTCCTGCCTCTGCCTCCTAAGTAGCTAGGATTACATGAAAATGCTACTGTGCCTGGCTGTAATTTGGATTTCAGAACTTGGAAAGCACTCTGCTACACAAATGTGTAGTGAAGAGGACCCCGAGTTCCTCACTCAGTTCACGCACTCCGCACCAAATGGAGCACAGTCCTGTCCTCAGAGCCCTACAGCCCTCTGGTCACAGGTAAGAGCACTGCTTGGGAACAGAGCCTGCACCCCCCCACCCCTCACCCCCCACCCCCTCAGCAATCTACAGCCCTTTCTCCTTTCCCCACACTTTGTGCTTTCACTTTCTTCAGGGGACCTTCCCAGGACAGTAGCAACTTCCTTTTCTCCACACTACCTCAAACCTTCTTACTAAAGCACTACAGAAAAGGTCTCCTAAGAATTTTTATTCTTCCTAACAATAGGAAACAGACAATGACTAAAAATAACAATGGGCAAAGTGACAGCACTTCTACAGTCTGCAAAGAGTCTTGTTACTAGAACAATTCCTGGGGTTCAGTGGAATGTAAAGCGAGCCGCCCTCAAGCCCCATCTGCCTGGGCCTTTTCTGTAGGCTTCATGACTGAGCTTCTTTGGCTTTGGGAACTTCTACCCACCCCAGGAGCCACGCAGAGGCTCCCCAGACTGCCTTGGGCTTCAGGTTGGGTACCTGAGCTTTTGGCCTACGGTGAGGTACGTTCTCTCCCTCCCCATTTTCCTTTTCCCTTTCAAACTCAAATTTTAAAAAGACAACGCTTAAAGATGCAAAGCTGACTCTTTGGAGACCAGCGAGGTCCTTGTGGGCATCTCAGGAAAGCAGATTCGCAGTTGCCCCCAGAGGGAAGCTCCTCCTCCCCAGATGAGCAGGGCAGGAGGCTGCCAGCCAGACAAAGGAAAGCAGCAGCCACAGGGGAAACAGGAGAACCAGCAGGACGATCACTGACTGACTGGCTGACTACGCTGCAGGGCACTTGAGTGCTGGTTCCAGCCAAAGCTGCCTGCACACTTGGGGTGCTCTGTTCCTCCTCAGCGTGTAGTCCACGGGCAGCAGCACTACCCAGGAGCCCCACTCAGGTTCCACAGAGACTCTCTGATTTGAATCTGCATTTTAAACAACGCTTCCGGTTGGTTCACATGAGCCTTAAAGTCTGAGAAGCGATATTCTAAAGCACCAAGGCGAGGGGATCTCCAGTAGGTTGATTTTCGCCTCTCGGGAAGCATTTTCCAAAGTCTGGAGGCAATTTTGGTGTTACCACAACAAGTGCTACTGGCACCCAGAAGATACAGCCCAGGGCTGCTGTAAGTCGCAGACTGTTCCACAGTTATCCAGCCGGGTACCAACGGTGTGCAGGCTGGAAGACCCTCATTCAGGTGAACACAGCCAGGAGGGCACTGGTGAGGGTCCCGGAGCCTTGCTCCTTCACGGGGGACCACCCACCAGCGGCACCAGCGAAGGAGGGAGCTGTTGAATGCATGCTTCTAACCGGTTCCCCAGTGACTGAATCTGAACCTCTGGGGCAGGCCAAGGAATCTGTGTTTACCAAGCCCTCCAACGTGCTCTGTACGCACACTTCTGGCTTCCAGATTTTGCACTGAGAAGTGGGCTGTGAGAACCCTCCTTCAGATGGTCATCGCGAAGCGCAAGCTCAGCCAGGTTGGCTTTTTACCAAGACTTCACACCAAGAGCCCCACAATTGGTAGAACGGTCAGCCTTAGTGAAGGGCAGGGTCACGGGACTGTAACCAAGTTCTCTGCTACACGTCAAGGACAATGGTGTGGAGGGCTGGCTGCTGTGAGCATGCTGGGCCATGCTCCAGCTGCCGGTCCTGACCACAAGAAGAACCTGGCAGGACAAGACAACATGCACAGGAAAAGAGGAATTCGAAGTTCTCCAACAATGGAGACCAGGCAGCACTCCACACAGCATTATATAGGGTGCATGCTAGAGATGAAAATAAGGAAGACACTGGTGATGACGATCTATTTCTAGTCTCCTCTTAGCTTTTCAATGTCACTTTCTCCGAAAGCCTTCCTTCTTGTCCGCTAATGGAGTCGCCATTACTCTTGCTATTCTCTATTCCTTATATTCACTTCTCCCACTGTATGGTGCACTCTGTCCACCACCTCACTGACCGGGAGTTAGTCAAGGCAGGAAATGACATGTAGCAGGGTGGTGGTTCCGGACCCTCTCCTCGGGGATCACATAAGGACAGTTCTCCAACGTGCTGTGAGGTTCTTCTGTCTCTCTAGCTGGGGAGGTGCTGGGGAGTGAATGCCCCAAAACAGTAAGCAACAAATGCAGGAGTATGCCTGGGAGTCTGCGGAGAGACTACGGGCTGGGGTCCACACAGCTTGGCAGGACGAATCTGAGGTGTGCTCTGCACAAAGTCTCTTGGAGAAAGACACAGAGGCGGGAGCCCTGGGTGCCCAGCAGTCATCAGCACCCCCTGTATCGCAGAGCTGTCTTCCCCTCTGCCCTCCCTCTTCCTCACCACGATTTCTGTGCCAAGTCTTTGTCCGCAGTCTGCTCTGGGGAGAATCAAACTAAGATGAGTATTTTGCACATTGACTCCGCAGTGTTCAGCCACTTCGCTGGGACAACTGATGCTCAAAACTACACAAATAAATAAAAAGTTAAAATGTCCTGATAAGTCTCAGAAATCTCTAAACACTCACAAAGACACCATGGATGGCCTGAGTGATGGAATCTGAAAAACGTGTCTACATTTCTCCTCCTTTAGTTTTAGTCAGAACACTAAAAGCAAAACTCTTCTGCCAACAACACGATTGGATTTCTAATCTTTAGGTAGGTAGAGGAGAGTTCAGTGGTTGGGAACTCAGCCGTGGAATCCAGGATAGAACGAGGCTCAAGTTCAGGATCCTGTTACCTCAGTTCCTTGAGCTGTAGTTCTGTCACCTGGGAAACGGAGCTCAGAGCTGCACCTACTGGAGGGGTTGTGGGGAGGATTTAATGAGATAAAAAGTTTACTAAAGAATTTGGTAATAGTCTTAGCTCAAAATAAGCTGTTAATAAATGTTCTCAGTGCTATTATTATTATTATTTTTGAGACAGGATCTTGCATTTGTAGTTCAGGCTGGCCCTGAGCTCAGCCTTGAACTCAGCAACCCTCCTGCCTCTGCCTCCTGAATGCTAAAATTACAGGTGTGAGCCACCACACCTGGCACTGTGGTATGTAGTTCTGATGGGCGTGAGTCTCCACACCCAGCACTGTTGTATGTGGTTATCGGGATCGAACCTGGGCCTTTGCACTTGCAAGGCAAGCACTGAAACCACTGAACTAAATCCCCGGCCCTATTATTATTATTTTACTGCACATTTTTGTCAGGTTTTCTGTTTATTCGGGGGGGAGGCAGGAGTCGAATGCCAGTTTCATAACACTCAACAAAGAGCTAGGGTCTGAATGGATGACATAAGAATTCAAAAGTAGAACAGAAAAGCCGGCAAAAGCTCTTTTTCTGCAAAAGTTCTTATAGTTTTTTTCCTGCTCATTAATCCCACCTCTGCTACCAAAAAAAAAAAAAAAATCTGTGTCAACTTAGGAAAGTCATGCAATCTATCTGAAGTCCTACCTGTAAAATTCAAATCAGTGTGAGATCATTCCTGACGCCCCTTCCAGGCCTTTACTCGGAGACGGAATAGTTGTCCATGTGGGAGGCTGAGAGCCTGGCCGCCCTGGAGACCAGACCACAGCAGGGAGCCCAGTGGGCAGTGGCCTGGTGCTCACTACTGACACACGGGCCAACTCATGCTTTGTCGGGGTGCCATCCTGTGCAGTGTCACAATGAAATGTGACCTAGAAAAGGGTGAATACTTAAAAATTTTATAACAATAAAAGACACCGCCATTCATCTCTCTCCTTGTACACCCCTCATTTTGAGCACACTGAACATTCTGGCCACTTTCGGAAGTAGCTGTGAGAGTCCAAGACTTTAGGGAAGACCTGGAAGTCGCATGAAGCCCTAGCTGATGAGTGAGGCAGAAGAGGACACAGTGCCATGTGTCCTTTCTGAAAGGCGCTCAGCAACAGTTGCTGTATTTCCCATCCAGCTTCCTGAAGACACTCACCAAAGAAGCCTCCCAGAAATGCTTTGGACAGGGGCAAGCGTGGCGGTAGGTCAGTGTGCTCAAGGCAAGGGGGAACATTCTGAGCTGATTAATGGCAGGACGTCTTTTTCTGTAATAAATTCTTAAACATTTAAATATTCACCTTAGTTGATAATCGCCTCTTATATGCACAGCGTGCCTGGCCTCTCCTCATTCGATCTGCCCAGTGACTAGAGATATTCTCTGGATATTGTCCAGGCCCTGTGGCAAAATGGCCCCGGGGAAAGCTCTTGAGATATGGGTGTTTTTCCCTTACAGACTCTCAGGCCTGATGGTGCTGTTGCGGTCCCTGTGGGGGTGGGGTAAACGCAGCACCCTGCCTTGGTTGGCCTGCTTTAATTTGTACTGCAGCTGCAGCAGCAACAGAAAATAATAAGGAACTCCTACCTATGTCTACCTTCTCCCCCAGCTATTTGTACCTCCCCACCTCGCCCTTCATTCTCTACTGCATTTCATTAAAAAGCAGGCTCTTTGGAAACAACTAAGCACTCACTGCAGAATTGGAATTGTTTTGTTTTCCCTAGTCTATCATTAGCCATATTTGCCTGCAGATAAGATTGATGTTTTTAAAGCTCATCTACTCACAAGCCCAGAACATAATCCCCTCCTGGGTTATCACTATCCACTGATGACATTACGAACAGCAGGAGATCCAAACTCCACAACCCAAATGATCCTGACATGCAAATATGTCATAAAACCCCAACTAAGGCAGCAAATTTCAAAGGATTTATTAGGAACAGAGCTGCTATTAACTAGAAAGACCAGAGGAGCTTTCCAGGCAATGGTCAAGGATGCCCTGAGTTCAGAGTTCTGTGCTGAAATTCAAAATGCCCTGGGATGGGGGGCACTATGGTTCACAGGAACCAAAGGAGAGGGTGAAGCTCTGCCAATTTCCAAATGACTGTCTCTAAACGAGGACTGCAAGCTATTTGTGTCCAGCAATTCCTTCCTTTACACCAAAAAGCGAATTTCTGTAAACACAACACCAGGCTTCTGGAGCTCTATGTTTTAGATTCCAGCAATGAATGCAGGTTGATTTGTTGGAGAACGCCCCTCGCTCCAGAGTCCCTTCCTCTCCCGGAGCAGGTCAGCATTGTTTCTCAAAAAGCACCAGCCCCCAGCCTTCTGCCTGTTGGTGATCTAAGCTCGGGAAGCCATGCCTGTCTTTCAGGTGTGAGCTAGGATGGGCAAGACTGCTGCAGTGCCATGCAGGGCTCCTGTAGGGAAGAACAGGACTCTCGCAGTGCAGGACACCTGCAGGACCGTGCAGGAGGACTCTCCAGGAGGCCTGGGAGGACTGCTCAGTACTCGTGAAGTCACAGCCCATCCTTCCCACTGGCCCCGCTGGTCTCCCTGTCAGGTCCTTGTTCTTGCTGTCCTTTCTCAGGGACTCCCTCCTCTCAAGGTGGCATCACTGTGAGGTCAATGCCCGACTGACATCTCATCGGAACTCTGCTCAAATGTCCTTTGCCAGCGCAGCCTTTCTGACCAGACGCTAGCAAAGTCTCCTCCATATTCTGAACCTCTTGACTTGCTTTTTTCCATGAAAAGGCTGTCACTACCACCAAAGTTCCACTGCACTGCTCTCATCGGCCTGTTTCTTGTCCTCCTGGCTGAAATGTGAGGGTCCTGTGGGCCAGAGGCTTTGAACATCCTGCTCACCTTTAGATCTCTAGTGGCTAGAAGGTGCCAGCAGTACTTTGTCAAGAGCTGGTGTGTGAATGGAAGTCTGGGCTTGAGCTGAGAGAGCAAAAGAAACACAACAGACCTCCTGGGTGGCAGAGAGGCTGAGTCCCCAAATGGCTGCTACCAGAGACGGGCTCTACCTGCCCCCACATCTCGGACACTCTGCCTTCAGTTTGGACCTGTGCTTATCCTCGCTGTGAAACTGTTCTCTTGGGGCATACTGGCTCAGCCTGTGGCTTCAGAAAACCTGACCTTCAGACTACTGTGGGGTAGAGAGACAGTATACTGTAAAGAGTCAATGGGGTTGGCAGAGTTCTCTTCCTCATCTATCCTGCTAAATTTTTTCTAAGCGCTCAGTTCACTGGTCTATTTTTAGGTAACTCTAGTGGTAACCTAAACAGTAAAAACAGCCGTCACCTCATAAATGCAGGATCAGCAGACCCCTTGCAAGTATGAACTTGTCAAAATAATTGCAAAAGGCACTTTTCCTGGAGACTATTAAAAATAATTAGTACAAAAATATTTTTTTGAATAAGGAGAAAAGTTTGGCTGCAAGAGTAACATGCTCCTTTCTTATGGCCCGAAATTAAAACCCCATGTTCCTTTATAAGATCCTGCGACTGCTGGAACAGGAAGAAGCATGCCATGATGACGTCAGCTCCGGAGGCTTCCATCCTCCAACCTCCAGCTTCATCATGGAGACTGAGGCAGGCTGAATAAGTATCTCTTTTTCTTCCCTGGATGAAGAGGACACCGTTCCCAAGGACAGACTCTGCCCGGATTTGTGCGTTCCATTCCTTCATCAGCATGTGGAAGTCTTTCTCATCTGCTCTCTACAAACGGACCCTTAGAAACAACTTGTGAGACCCGCTGCCGGAAGTGGGGCCCATGCTTCCTCTTCTCTTCCCAGGGCTGGAGCACTTCCCGCCCAGTGGCTGGCCGGTTGCAAAGGCCTCTTCCTTACTCCCTCATCCTCCCATGACTTCCTTGCTCTCTCTGCTCTCAGAATGCTGATGTTTATGCCACACAATTCTTCCATCTGATTAGCAGAAATGCCTTCCACGGGCTCTCAAATCCCAATAAATAGAAATCTTGCTGTGACTAAACAGAAGAGCAAAACGTGCACCTGCAAACTGATTGTGTGAGTCCAGCGAAGGTTCTTGTGGAAAATACTTCTATCTTCAGCCAGAGGAAGGGCAAGGTGAAGCAGGAGATGAGGTCAGACACAGGAAAGGGGACTGGAGTGGTATAAAAGACACAGAGGAGATTTGGAGGGAGAGCTGAGATCAAGCTCAGGAAAAGATGGGAAAAGAGGATCAAAGGATGACTCCTCCCACCATACTTGCGTCAGGTGTCTTGCTTATGGCCCGTGGAGCCTCTCTCCTGGTAAAGTTCAACATCAGGACCATCAGGACTACTGAGTCAAACCCTCAAATCCCACATTCCCAGATTTGCAGAAATCCCCCTTCCATGTAGCACATCACCGTCGCGTCCACACTTCCCAGCCCCCTTGCAGCTGACCAGAGCTACACGGTCAGTTTTCACTGATGAAACAAGACAGGCTGCTGCGAACGCCTTCCGAGCCAAGGCACTTCATAAATAGACGAGCCTTCTCCCCACTACCTCTTTCCCCTTCCACAAGCTGGAGGCCAAGTACCGGCAGCCCTAAGAGATTGTGGCAACACAAGATGGAAAAAGCTCTTTCTGAAATCACCCTGTCTCTACAGCCGCCCCCTGACCAGGAGCTCCTGCACTGAGCTGCTGGCTGGAGGAGAAATAAGCTTGTGTTACGTGGAGGGAACAAAGATCTCCATTAAAACTCAAAGGCTCAGTGGTAAATGTAGCTGTCACTATATGCAGCCTAGGTAATATTTACTTAATGCATTGTACACAACCTCCCCTAGATGGTAGGAGTCACCACCGCATCACAAACACCTAGCAAAAGGTGACTATTAAAGGGACATTTGTTGAAGGGGAATAGTTCACTTTGTTAGGAGAGCTCAGGTTCCAGTGAAGGAAATCTCCCTACTTTGCCAGAAGCTCATCGCACACCCGCACATGCACTAATCCATGCACACACTCCCCTATATTTCCACCAAAGCCACATACAGTTCATGGTCAAACCTGATCCTGTTGTCCTGTGATTCATACGACAGCAGAGACCATCCTAGGAACAAACGTTTCAAGGCTCTGTTGCCCGGCATGGGTATCACACAGAGGCAAATACCGCAAAAGAAAATTGGAATAGGAAAGAAAAAGTCATCAAGAAAAATAGTCCAGATTTCTCATGATCTCACCGTGAGTCAGATTTGCGTTTGGGATAACAACTCTCCGAGCAGACCAGAGCAGGCTGTCTGCAAGACGTCGGCCTGCCAATTTCAACAGCACAGTGAAGGCACACTTCTTAAATTGGCTTAAAAGGACAAATCTAGTGCACTTGTTTATTTTTCTCCTTAAAAAAAAAATGCAAGGTGAAACAGCCTCATGTAAAAATAGCTGTCTTGGATATTAAACCATAATTTTTTCATAAATCTTCAACTTCATGTACTTGTCTCTTGGCACATGAAGTAGAAAAGTCCTACAAGACTCAACTGTGTGTCCCCTTCCAAAGCCACCTCACCTCTCTGGGCCAGACTTGCTCTCTTAGAAACTTTAAGATGAGAACAGATGATCTCTAAAGTCTCAGGAAGAAATCATTGTCAGTGGAAGGAAAATTGAATTTTTTATGCCTTGCAAGTCATTTAATATTCATGGAACTTATTCCTTTACAGAAACAGGATATTTTTTTATGAGTAGCTTAATTTAGAGGAATGTATTCATCCAGGACAGCAGCTGAGGTCCAAGCCACTGTGCCTGTGAAGGAATCTTCAGCAGCGACAGGCAGGAAAGGATGCTTGTCACGAGCAACAGGAAAGGATGTGATCTGACTGACTGTGGGCTCCCAAATCCTTACGTGGGAATCCAGGCCCTAAGGTGAGGGCATTAGGATGTGGGGCCTTTGAGGAGGTGACTGTGTCCTAAGAGTGGAGCCCTTGTGACTGGATCTGGGCCTTTTCCACAGAGTCCCCAGAGAGCTGTCCTGCCTCTTTCGTCCCGTGAACACACAGCACACAGGCGCCGGCTCCAAGCCAGGCTATGGGCTTTCACCAGCTACCAGATCTGCTGGGCTCCTGACTGCGGACTTCCCAGCTTCCAGGAGCGTGAGAAATGAACTTCAGTTTTTCACAAGCCTTCCAGGTTATGGTATTTTTTTTTTTATTGTAGCAGCCCCCAAATCCCATAAGTCAGGCAATATGTGGATTATGGAGCTCCAACTGTGTGTTCAGATATTTTCTTCTCCAACTGCGTGTTCAGATATATTTTTTTCCTCCAACTGTGTGTTGGGATATTCCTAAAAAGACTTCAAGAATTATTAACAGTAATCACTTCCTTCCACATTTCCTTGGGTCTCAAAACCAGTGAGAGATAGAGCATTGATTAGAATGCAGTATTGGCTCCCGTGTTAGGCCTCGCTGGTTTTTTTCTTCAGTGGCCTCCTCCCTGGCCCACTCTGTACCTTCTACAGTGACGAGAAGTACATTTTTGCTCCTGGTCCTCCCTATAAAAAAAGGATCGATGAAGGAGATTTATATATTTCTCTCTGTCTTTAGCTTGGGAATGATTGCTAGATTTTTAATTACTCCAGCCTTGCCTGCCCCTGAGGCCCACAGGCTGCAGAAGCTCTCTCTCTGTGTGAACACCGAAGCTCGGATCAGGTGAAAGATGGAGAAAGTAATCATATATCTTAGAGTATGTAAGAAGATAGGCTCTTCTTGGTTCTGAGAGGGGCTGCTAATGAGTGCTATAAAAATAACTGCTCTCAGGGCATCTACAAGTAGAGTCTCTACAGCTTGGATTTCAGATTGTGACTCACTTGTCCCTGCAGACTTCTTTCTGCCCGGTGAGTACCCTCCCATGGGGATGCTTATCCTCGGGGTTCCCACAACTACAGTTTCTACCAGGACAGTGTGTCAGGGCCAAAAAGTTAAAATCTGGTAGATGTTTGCATATATTCAAGTCCTCTCAATACCTGGCCCATCCCTTTTCTTTCCAGTCTGTAAAGGAAAAGCTAGGCTAGACCCCTAGGCCTTCTTCATGAAGCCAGGCTGCTATTTGAATAGCAGCAGGAGCCTCGGAAATGAGGACCTGCATTTAATTAAGAGCTGTTCTGAGTAACAGAAAGAATTAACCCTTCCTCGCTCATTTCTTTCCAAGCCCCTGAAACTGGAGGTGGTGGCTTATAAAGAAAATTGCACTTGGCACTGGTAGAAATGGAGAGAAACTGTAATATGCTAATACAGGGATATACTTAAGGAGAACTTAGACTCTGAATGTAAGCTCTGAATCAAAGAATTGCTTCTTTCTATGACCCTCAGAAGTTTAATTGTACCAGTGTTGGTATATCGTGGACTGCATGCTATTGAGCTTATGCCATGCTACTGTCTCTAATGCCAAATGGAACACAGCGGTTTACTAAAAAAATTTTTAAAGTGGGCTTTGGGGATCCCCAGACTCTCATAGAAGTCTGATTACCCAGCTGGAGCACCTTAGAAAATTGTCTGCCCCTCTGAGTTTCTGGTTCCTCCTCCAAAAGTGAAGCTAAAATCTATTTGAAAGCCTAAGTGAAATGATGCACCTCAAATACACTGAGGGGCTTATTAGCTTCGGAATGAAATCTCAAGTTGCTGAAGACATTAAAAGTCACTCAGCCCAATCTTATGACACCAGTCTTCTAGTAGAAGAAGGAACCGCTAAGCCTCTCGGCTCTGTCTATATCATTTGGAGACGGGTGTGATGGACAGAACATTTTCCCCACTGTGTGCTCCTACTCTTGCACTTCACTTCCAAGCTCTCGCTCTTGTGCTGGTTTGGGGGCCAGAAATAAATGCTGGCGATCCTGTCCAAGAAAGCCATTGAAATACCTTCTCTGTTTGGTTATGCACTGCATTACAGTTGGAAACCTCCCATGTGCAAATGTAAGAGGCAAGCGTTGAGTCCAGATGTCTCATTTGAGGGCCCGGTTGGCTGAGGAGGGGTGCCACTGGCCAACCCAGGGGAACACAGGAGCACAGCAGGTTTTCATGAGGAAAGTGATAAGCTCAGGAGACGGCAGGTAGGTCCTTGACAGTTGAGTCCAGAGCTCAGAAGAGGCTGGAGCTGAAGGAACAGATCTGGGAGTGATCAGCATCTAGTGCTGGCTGTGATTGACCTGCCTCAAATTGCCTGGGATAGAGAAATGAGGATCTCAACAGTTAAGGGACAAAGTATAAAGCTCAATAAAAAATAGTGAGGAGTAATAAAGGTTGATACAAAAATTAATTGAAGGCCTCCATGAAGAGGAATTCAGGAAACCCAACAGAGATGATTATGACTGTATTAGCCCAAGAGGTAGAAGCAGACGTGGAGAGAAGTGGTGTCACAAGCCAAGAGGAGACAGACACATAAAGAGAACTGGTCACACTGTCTAATGGAGAAGCTCCCGGAGGACAGACGTTGGGGCCTTCACCGGAGGAAGGTCATGGGGATCACCTGCTCAGTCCACCGAGGAGCTGCTGAGACCTCAGTGAAGCAAAAACAGCCAATGTAGACTGTTTCTCAAGAAAGATGGTTGTTAAGGATGGAAGAGGCATTAAAGAATGAAGTGGTTTGGACCTGGAAAGGAAAGACTATAAAGATGGAGGGATGGAAGCGAAGGGAATGAGTGTCCTGATCAAGTGCAATCAGGAAAGAAGCAAGAGGGGAAATCTGTGATAGAAGGAGGGAAATGTTCTCAGAGGCAGCAAGGGAAGGGTGCAGGCTGAAGTTCCGAGTGAAGGAAAAGGGCTGAGATTCCACTACTTCCATCTCTGCGAAGACAAAATGAAGACAAAGGAGGGAGGTGGCAGTGTGCAAGGCTTGAAGGGAAGGAAGAGTTCGTGTAGATACATACTGTAGGGAGTCTGTCCGGCTACCTTCCAGCTTATGGTACCACGGGCTTAGAGATCACTCAGTTTACACTTGTACCAGTCCAAGCAGCTGGGCGTTTTTTTTTTTTTTTTCATAGAAAGGCTAAGTAGTCAGAACTCACAGGTGGCTGAAGGTATTTGGTGTAGACTGTGTAGAGCGGGGACTACCGAAGGAAAGCAGGCAGGGAAGTGTGGCATCGGCAAAGTGGCAGATAAAGTGAAGGGCCAGAGGGGTGTAGGCTGGAAAGAGAAGGACTTGGAGGGCAGCCACCGTCTTTCCTGAGACTGTGTCCTCCACTCTCCGGTCTTGGGCCACTTGACTCCCAGAGCAGCACACAGCAGCCCAGGTGTGTGGGACTTGTGTGCAGCTCACTGCTCTGGGTCTGGGGCCCTCACCCCTGGGAGATACACACTTAAGGGGCACCTCACCATTTAGCACACACTGATCACCTAGTCCAGAACGGCCTGAATCTTTTCCACAAAGGTTGCTGTTAAAACGGGCTCCAAACCATCCCACGACAACTAAAGTGCAAGATCTTTCCTCGGGCCTTTGGCCGCCTTTTGCAAGACTTGGCCTAGCTTGTAAGTCTATTTAGACTCTGGTTCTGGTGTGAAATGAGGTCACTGTGCTTCCGAGATCTGGGTCATGGGTGAATGGGATAAACATGTCACCCACATCTTTATTCAGATTGTTGTGGAAAACACTGAACAGGAGAGGACAGAACCCCAGGAGCAGAATAAAGCCACTGGCACAACTGTGCCTGTTTCTTATTCTCTCTGGCACAATCCACAGTCCCTTTGTATGGGGACAAGCCGCCACGTGTAGCTCTGGCTGTCTGGTTCCCAGTTCTCCATCTTTCCTACAAAGATGCCATGAGGACCATCCAAACATCCTGCTGAAAAGTCCAGATACACTATGTCACCAGCCTTCCCACGATATACTGGTCTAGTAACCTTACTCAGTTGTATAAAAATACAATGTGCTTTTCTTCCTGGATCTCATACACCTACAGCCAGATGGAAATCAGTTTATGACATTTTACAGCTTTATAACATTTCCTGTCTCACCATGACATCACTTTTCCCTTAGACCAGGGTTTCAAAAGGCCACAAAGGTGTAAAGAACTTAGTTTCTAAACCTTCCTCAGTTCCAAGGTATCAGGTTTCCTGATCCCCGGGCTGCTGAAATGAAGAACGTTAACTTGATAATGAATAGAAAGTCCTTCCCTTGACACAGAGAAAGCCCGTCAGGAGGCCCAGGTGCCCTGTCTTGGAGCTTCCTATCAGCAGCCCAAAAGCCACTTTAAATTTTATTTCTTTGAATTCTTTCTTAAAAATAAGGCAAAGTGTGATTGTATCTATGTGTGTTTTTTTTTAAGTACATCATTTTCAAACAGGGTATGAAAATCCTGAGGTTTTAAATCTTACAAGCTATACATTCAGTTGCTTTTAAATATCCTAAAATGAGAATGACATGGATCAGTGATAAGGCAGTGTGAAAAATGCCAGTGCTTATGAAGGGTGTGATCCCTAACTCTGACGAACAAGTGACATCCGTCCCCAAGGCAATGCTCCTGGGACAGTATGGCCAATGCATTAAACAAGAGCATTTCCACCAGTCAACAGCCACTCATGTCTTGCTTCTGGGGACACAAAGAGAGAAAAGGATGGCCCAGGGCCTCAGAGGGAGAGCGGTGTAGTGGGAGGAAGCACAAAAAACAAGACACTAGCAGCATGATGAGGAGGGCAGGCCGCTCGGGGACTGAGCCTTCACCAGGGCCCGAAGGATGCAGGGAATTAGACAGAGGGCTGATGGACACGGACGAGAACGGGGATGAATATGCAACACACAGTGCATTTGGGCAAATGGAAGTTCAAAATGAGCCAGGTCCAAATCCCCTCTCACTTTTTGAATATAAAAAACCAAAGTCTGATGCTCAACTGGGAAATTAACAAAGAACACACTAGTCTCTGTAATGTGAGGTCTGCGCCACCTCTTCAAAGTTCAGCCAAGGTCACACACACACGAATGACCACGAACAAGACGCTCCAATTAGAAGCCGAAAATGCTATCCAACACAGCACAAATTTTATTAAAACCATTCACTACAATTTAAGTTTGTACAAATGAATGGATTTTCTAAAAATGCAACAGCACATGCCAGAGGTAAAATTCCAAGGAGAAGAAATAACGCCGAGGTCAGATCGTGAAGCAGAGGTTTGCAGTCTTGGATTCACATTAGAATCACCATGGGAGCCTTCAGGATCTACCGATGCAGGGCTGTCCTCGATGCCAATTAAATCACCATCCCCGAGGCAGCCATATTGAAATGTAAAATACCCGTGATTCTAACTTACTATTCTCAACCAGTGTTTTCTGAGTGCCTACTACACGCCGGGCATTGTTCTAAATGTCGATGATACACGGTGACCCACGTAGGGCCCTCCTCCCACCGCAAACACTTTCATCACTTCTACTTTAGAATTAGAAAAGCAGGAAGAAAAGCAAATTAAGTCGGTAATATATATGTAGTATATAAAATTGAAAATGTGTTAAGGAAAAAATAAAGCTGAGATGGGGGCTATGACATCCCGTAGTGGAGCACGGTGGCACAGGCTCTATCAGACAAGGGCGAGTGGTGGAATGGAGACCGGAAGGGAGTGAGGCAGAGCTCAGCCACATAAAGGTGGAGAACCCCCCACAGGGGCCAGTGGGGCGGGGGCTGAGAGGGGAGCGACAGAGGTGACCTCAGAGAGAGCAGGGTGGGGGAGGAGAGAGCCCGGCAAGGGTCTGACAGGCTGTGTCATGAGTTTAGCTTTTAACTCTGAGTAAGAGGGGAGGCCACCGAGATGGTCTCCGCAGAAGTGGGACTGGAAATTATCTGTATTTTGTGAGAATCACGGGGTGGGAGGGTGGTGGTGGTAGCATTTGGGTGATTCCTAACATTTGGATGAGGGGAGATGGGAAGACATGAGGAGCCATGCATAGATTCTACATGAATTTATGGAACTAGCCAGAGATGAAGCATCTGGAAGGGTCAAGGTGGAATTGGGAACTGGGTTCTCGATGCTGAAGTCGAGGATGACCGTTAGAAACTTAGGGGAGATGTCAAACAGGCAGCGAGCTGGGCAGCAGTGCAAGAACGGAGATATCTGCGGAACTCTTGGCTCACTGATGGCAGTGAAAGTGCCCGAGTAAGATGGAAACCTTGGACTGCAATCGCAGAAAGGTAGGAAGTCCGAGCCCGGAGTCCTGGGCCCTCCGCACTGGTAACCGGCCAGAGAGGGGAAGAAGCAGCCGTAAGAACCAGGATGAATGCTGGCTGGGCCCCTGGGAGACTGGGGCATGCAGGAGCCAAAGCGAGGAGCATTTTGAGAGTAAGGGAACAATGGGTGCTTGGAAAGATGAAGTAAAAGGCTGAGGAAAGGCCCCTGGCTTTGGCAAGCGCAGACGTTAGTGACCTTCCTAAGAGCGCTTTATAAGGTACAGAGAGGTGGACAATCACTTCGCTACACGCCATGTTCTTCTGACTCAGCTTAAAACACACCTTGAATGCTTGCCTTTCTTATTCGAATCATAGTATTCAAAACACACAGCAAGTCTTGATATTTGATTTACTGCATGAATAAACAGAGTTGTACTGTGTGTTCTATACATAGTTCATGAAATCATCTAAAATGATTAGGGTGTAAAATGAAAATCACTTCATTTGGAAAAATAATTGTTGATGGAAGGGTAATACCTCAGATGCTTTCATCAGAAGACACATTTTCCCAAAGATCGTGAGTCTTAATTAATGGGAGGGGGCTGCAGCTCAGAGGCAAAGCACTTGTCTAGCATGTGTGAGCCCCTGGGTTCAATCCCCAGCACTGAAGAAAAAAAAAAAAAAAGAAGAAGAAGAAGAAGAAGAAGAAGAAGAAGAAATGGCCTAAATTCTCACTTGCACAGATTTCCTATCTCTCTTATTAGATTATATGCTCTGATGGGCAGGACCACTTCAGACACAGGTTCATTATGGACTAGCTGTTCACATGACCTGAAATAAGGCCTAAGTTCTTCTCTCCCACTTAGACATGCTGGTCTGATACTAGTTTTGTTCAGTAAAAAGAACAAAATAAAATGGGTCTTATACTGCACCAGGTGTTTGAGTCATAGCACCACATAGAATACAATAAATGCTTGAAAAACTTTCCCATTTATTGTTTTCGACCCTCAGCTGATAGTGGCTGAAGATGCAATTCTGTTTTGAGACTACATTTCAGATCCCGAACCAAACCCACCAGTAATGGAGCTCAATGCTACCTGGCCTGGATTCACTCTGCCCTGGAAATAGAGCAACAATATGCAAAAGGGGATCTTAGCCACTTCCAAGCCCCTCAAAAAATAAGGTTCAGGAGACTGATTTGTTCTCAAGGCAATGTCTTCTCCACTTTTCTTTCCTGCCCCAGAGGACTGTTAAACAATTTGATTGTTTGCAAATTCAAGGCAATCTAAATTACCTTTATTCCCCATGCATAGCACAGGAAGTGTACATATCCTTTCTCTATGTGGCAGGTGCCCAATAAATATTTTTGAGTGAAAAAGAAAGAAAAGTTAGTTTGAGGGCATTGAGGACAAAATATAAGCTCCAGGAGAGAACTAAGGTCATGTGGAGAGAAAAATACTACCCCTTCTGACCACTCGCTGGGCCTCCACAGCGTTCCATGGCTTTAGGAAAGCCGCCCACCTCCCACCTGCAGGACCACCATTGTTAGCAAAGCTCTCATGCTGGGTCAAGATAAAGATGGGGATTAGCAGTTGAGAAAGAGTTATTAGAAAATAGTAAAGTCCAGCCATCCCAGTGTGCAGGCTCTGGCAGGTATTTTAACCAGTGGAACTCCAGAGAGCTGTCCCTGATCCCACACAAGAGCAGCGGTGGGTGGTGATGCTCCAGTGACAACGGCACATACAATTCCTCGTGGCTCCATCATGACTACCCACCTGCACGCTGCCAGGAGCAGTGAGCAGCTCCTCTTTGGTTTATGCTAAAAATAAAGGGAACTACCAGTGAGTGACACTTTACATGCACAACCCTCAGGCAAAGTTCTAGTTACCATAGCAAACCCCTCTCTCGAAGGCAGAGGTGGAGCACACCTCGGTATCAAATGCCCCGCCCGAGTTCTGCCTCCCGCAGGAAAGCCGCTATATTTGTCAGATGCATTAATCAACCAACTGTGATGGTCCTTTCACCAACTATAGAAACGGTCCCTGAAAGTAAGCCTTATATGATGGTCCTTGCAGTAAACAAAACCCCCACCAACTCGTGAGCATTCTCACAATAACTATTCGCCTAAAAGAGTATTTTCATATCTGATGCTTACTTATGTAATTCTTAAAATGGACCTTATGTATGAAAAAAGGTCTAAACTGTTACACCCTTAGTCCTAGCTACTCAGGAGGTGGAGGGGATTGAGTCCAGGAGTTTAAGACTAGCCTGGGCAACATAATAAAATCTAGTCTCAAACAGAAAGAGAAAAAGAAAGAAAAAACAAACCAACCTCTAGAAACAAGGAAGGAAAAGGCCTCCTTTCTCATTCTCTCATTGGCAGGGACTCATCCTTGGCCAATTTCCAGGATGACCCAAAGCTGGTGGCAGAGAAATGGACCCATCTTTTAGCAGCACCAATGGAGAAAGTCTTGTCACCTACCAGTCTGAAAATGAAGTTTGTATACTTGCCTTGTCTCTGTCAACTGGGAAGAGATGTGGGAGAAAAGAAGTCCAAACTACAGAAAATTATTCATTTGTAGAGAAAACTAGACTTCTCTGAAAGCAAATTAATGTTACTTGGCATATAAGGACTGAACCTTGCATATAAGGACATCTCTGCCTTTTATTCTCAATATGGATCAGAGGATGTTTTGAGTCTTAAAATCCCAGAGTGGGGAAAAAGAGAAGCTAACCTCTTAGCTCCTCAAGCTTAGGACTCAGGCCGTACTTTCCGAGGAACGTCCAGTGGGCACCTTCCCCATGAGTTAATACTCCAAGTCCCAGCCTTATGAGCAGGAAAATAAGAGGTTCACAGCTCTGCAAGGACTTCAGGGATCCTGGGTGGTTCCTGCTTCTCGGAGACTTTGTATGGCACAGTGGTGGAGAACACCAGGCTGAGGAGACAGAGAGGCTTAGATTCAAACTTCTGTTTGGCCCTGAAATGACACAGAACCTCAGCAACTTTCTGAGCCTGTTTCCTCATCTGAAGAATACGAGTAACTTGGAACTATGCCTGAGATATTACACATACCTAAGTTGTCCAATAGCTCTTTACTTAGCATCTACCACCAGGTACTGTAGTAGACACTTGAAATACACAAACAAAATAAGGTGTTCACTAAATGGAGCTTAAATTCCAAAAAGTGGGGAAATAAAAGGCAACATTTCAAAGAGAATGGGCTCAAGTCATGTAAGAATGCTCTGCAGCTGCCATTTTCGATCACAGTTTTGTGGAGAAAAGGCCTGTGAGAATCTGAGGGGAGAAGCTCCCAAAGGGTGTCCTCGGGTAAGACAGAAGTTGATGTGTTCCAAAGACAGTGAAGACAGTGCATCGGGGCACACAGGGAGGGCGATGAGTGGTAAGAGAAGGCATAGGAGAGGTTGATCAGGGCAGGGGTACCTGGATCATATTCAAACGGCAGTGAGAAACCAACAGTTTTAAGCTGAGAAATGACCTGACTTAAATTCTGACTTTAAGAGACCCTTCTAGAGGGGAGAGAGGAACGAACAGGTGGCACAAGGGGGTGAAACTTGATGGTGATACTCAGTGGTGGGTCCATGTCATTACTCGTAGCATGCATAACCCCAAGAATAAGCACTAACATAAACTATGAACTCGGGATAACAAATTTTGTGTATGTTTGTGTCATTGTTTATAACAAATGGACTGTTTGGATGAAGGAGGTTGAAATGGGACATTTCTGTACTTTCCTCTCAATTTGACTGTAAACTTAAAACTGCACTAGAAAAATTAAGAGAGTGTTACGAGACAGGGAAAAAAGGGCGGGGGATTTAGCTCAGTGGTTCCAGCACCTGTCTTGCAAATATAAGGTCCCAGGTTCAATCCCTTGTAACCACATACAACAATGCTGGGTGTGGAGACTCACGCCCACTAGCAGTCAGTACCACATGCCACAGTACCATGCATGGTAGCTCACACCTGTTATCCTAGCACTCAGGAGGCAGAGGCAGGAGGACTGCTGTGAGTTCAAGGCGTTCAAGGCTGAGTTCTGGGTCAGCCTGAACTACAAAGTGAGTGTCTCAAAAGGACTCTGGCTTAAGGGGAAAGACTACAGGTCAAGAATGTACTCAGAGGACCCAGTTAGAAGTCAATTGCAGCAAGGGTCCAAGAGATAGAGGTGACTTTAACCAGAGTAGCTGCCATGGAGGTGGGGAGCAGAGGGTAGGAGAAAAATTGAGAGTGTTTTCTAGGTTTAAGTGGGCAAACCTTTGACTGAATAGTGGTGCTGTTTGTTGAGATGGAAGGAGATGAACTAGCTCGAGGAGAAATAACACTTTGGTCATGTTGGCTAGAGATGCTACATCTGCACATGTTTGTTAATACAGTGGGGCAGCTGCATCTGGAACTCAGAGCAGAGGCCAAGGCTGGAGGCAGAGAACAGAGCTGGGGGTCAGGCCTTGAGATACTCAAGGTCTCTTTCTTAGGGAGGACAGCCAGAGAGGAGGACGTACCCTGAGGTCATCCCCTGAGGTGACAACTTACAACAATGAGGATTAGTTATTATTTCTAACACATTAGGAAGGAGAACGTTAGCCAGCTATTCTTCATCAGAAAGTTTTTATTCATCTACTCTCTCATTTTGTTGTCCATTCATACCTTACACATATTCACTGAAAGGTAGTAGAGAATGAACATGTAGAATGCAAGCTATAAACCAGTCGTGCTGGCACATGCCTATAATCCCAGCACCTGGGAGGATGAAGTAGGAAGATTGTGCAAATTTGAGGTCAGCCTGGACTACATAATGAGTTTAAGGCCAGCCTGATCTACATAATGATACCATGTCTCACAAAACCAAGAAGAATCTAAACTATAGAGCCAGGCTGCTGTATTTAAATCCAAGTTCTACCAACTCCTAGGTGTAAAAACCTCGGGCTTTGCTTAGCCACAATGCACTGCTATTTCTCCATCTGCAAAAAGGGGTGTACTTGGTTCAACAATGGCTCCCTAAAAGATCTGGCCATATCCCAGAATCTTTGGATGTGATCTTATTTAGCAAAAATGACATGGGGATGTCATTTAAGAATTTTTTAGATGGGATCCTCTTGGATTATCTGAGTATCCTCAAATTCAACGATGAAAGTCCTTTGAAAAGACACACAAAGTAGAGATGTGCAGACATGAGAGAAGATATAAAAGATAGCAGTACGGAGTCACAGCCAGAGAACAGAGTGAAACAGCCTCCAAGGGGTGTTGACAGCTACCACGAGCTGAGGCGCGAGGAAGAATTCTCCCCTGGATGCTTCAGAGGAGGACGGCCTGCCAACAGCTCCATGTCAGAATTCTGAGCTCCAGCTCTGTGAGAGAACTCATTTCTATTTTATGAAAAAATAAAACCAAATTTCATAGCCAAGTAAGAGAATAACAATAGTTACTACCCTGTGTATCACGATTTTCAACATTGTTCCTCGGTACAAGACATAAAGCAAAAAGATTCTTGCAAAAAGAAATTGGGTAAACTTTTCCCTCAAAGATATAGGATAAACTAGTAGTATAAATGAAACCAATTAGCATGTATATTTAAATATTTTTAGAACCTCTCCCTACTTCCCATTTATCTCACTTCTGTCTTGCTCTTTAATATATGAAAAACTATATATAGTTTTTATATAAGAGAAACCATGTAGTACTTGAGCTGTGTGTGTGACTTATTTTCCTTGATCATATTATGTTCCCAAGTCACATCCACATACCTACAAATCCATCAAGTTTAATTTTCTTTGTGTCAGCATACTCTCCATTGCGTATAGATACTCTACTACATTGTCAGTGAGAATATACTACAACTACTTTGGAAATCAGTGTGGAAAAATTCCTCAAAATCTGAAACTAGAAACTCCATTTGACCCATGCCCCCCCCCCTTGCAGGTATCTTCCCAAGAGTTACGATCATCATATTATAGGAATACAGAGAAACAGTATATGCTGTATATCCTCAATAGGTAAAAGGACAAAGTAAATCACATTATTCTAACATGTTCACAACGGGGCTGTCATTCATTTCTTCCTGCTGGGTGGCCTGAACCACACATGCATGGCATCTCATTGGGTGGCTGTCAAATTTTATTAACAAAAATGCTGATACTAGTGACTAGATCCATTTGTATTGCCCAGTGGGACAGTCATGTATGTACTTCTGGTGGCGCAAGCCAACGAGAACATGTGAAGCCAAGTTTGTGTTAATTGGTAATGGCAGCTCTAGGAGTTATAAAGATATGCGCCTCGTGGACCGTTAAGAAAATTAACTGAGCTAATATACACAAAGCATCCAGAACAGTACCGGCCAAACAGTGAACAATGAAGCCACCTTTTTACTCAGGTACTGGGTATTGTGCTGGATCCCAAAGAGCATAGGAAGAAGCCAGCAATGGGCCGGGGAGTTAGCTCAGTGGTTCCGGCGCCTGTCTTGTAAGCG
>PVIR01002009.1:55920-109907 GCA_004026965.1 Petromus typicus
AAAAAAAAAAAAAAAAAAAAAAAAAGAAGCCAGCAAACCCTCTGAAGGCTCCAGATAAATGATACTTAGGGACAGCTGAGGGACCAGAAGTTGGGAGGTGCACTGGGAGGGCCACGTGTACCTCTCAGGCGCCCAGAACTGCTCACTGCTGCTCACGGAAGGCAGAAGTGGAACCGATCAGTCTTGCATCTGCCCAGGTTTTCGGAGATGTGCAGCAGGTGCGGACAGGGGTTAACACGATCCTTTCCAGTACTCTCGCTCCTCACAGTGTCGCCCTCTGGCTATCTCATGAGAATCTGTGCTGATGAGGACACTTAGAGCACATTTTCTGGGTTCAGCTGTCTCTTCCTTTAGCCTAATGATACTGGGAATAACGTGACCAGGGCGGGGTAGAGAAGAGAGTGGGCAGCAGCAAAGTATGGAGGAAAGCCATGCCAATTCTGTATGCTGAGTGACTTTGTAATAATATTTGCATGGCTGCTTTAGCCTTGGAAGTTAATTTTCTTCACCAGGAGACCTATGAGAGCATAATCTAGTTTTACCCAAATCTCTATAAAACACAGTGCCAAAATGGGAAGGGGATCGAGATCAGACATGTTTTAGGCGTCCATTGGCCAACACACAAAAATGTAGAGTTTACTGACTTCATTAAACTTGGCTCAGCCTCATCTTCCTGGGTACAGAAACATGAATGCTGGAATTCTTGGAGTTGCCCTCGGTCTCCTGCAGGCAAACCTAAGTAGTGTCAGGAACTACTTAATATTCTTGGCATAGAGAGGTCAGGCTGCTGAAGACACCTTTGGTGGCAAGTCACCAGAACTCTTCTGGGTTGCGAGCAATTACTGGGTGTTCGAACTTGTATACACCACCCAAAATACTACAGCTAACGTGCAACACACTGGCTTCTTTATCCTCCGGAACAGTCTTGTGGAAAGTTGGCGTTACAGTTCACATCCCAGGATGCTTAGGCAGGATGAGCCAGGCTGGCTTTCGGTGAAAGGGACAAGAGTAGGTATTTATTTTGTCTTCTCCCTAGGAAGCTCCGATCTCCTGGGGGAGACACGGGAGGCAGGAGCTCAAAGCTCCCCAGCACCCTGTCTCCTCCCACCTGTCCACCGTCTCCCTCTCCTGCCGCATATACCATGATCCAACACTGCCCTCTTTGCCACCTTCCTCCTAGCTTAGCTTCTACTGCCACGGGGGCCAGATTCTCGCCAGGGAACCGACTTCGGATTTCCACAGAATCAAGTAAGCCCCCTTGCTCGTGGTAGGAATCTGACTCTGCACTGTGTGAATACCATCTTTATTTTTAGCAAAGCATGATGATCACACCTCTCAGGCCAGGACAACAGGTTATGTTTTATCTTGGCTGATTCAGTTGAGGCAGCAGAGTGGAGTCTAGTGCTTGCTAAACCAAGTGCAGGAGGTGTCCAAGCGTTGACAGCAGCGAGGCCCGGAGTGGCTGGGCTCACGCCTGTCTCCTCTCGTGCCAAGCACCTCACAGCACCTCGTCTGGGGCCCCGTTCTGTTCACTTTACTCCAGAAGCCCCTCCTCAGGAAGCTGCTAAGACAGCACAGATCCTATCTGGAGAGAGCTAAATTTACTTCAACCTGAAGGCAAGTGATTGGATTATACTTGTTCAAGGATTTTCAGATCCTTAGGAGCGTGTGGTTTTTATTTTTAACCCCTCGTGGATATCGTGACATTTCAGGATGCTTCAGACGGCACACATTGCTCCCCGCCCCCCGCTGTTCTCTCTGGCTTCCAGCAATTATGTACACAAATGAGCCCGCGTTCACTCAACGCCAGGGCCCCACCTCTGCTTCTCCATACTCTCCATGTGTCCTGGAGCTGTGGTGAGCCACAGAAACTCTTCCAAACAAATAACTCAGATAACTCCATCGGCCAGATGTTCATTGCTATCTGGCTTCATTACATTGTGCCATAAAGAGAGTTAAGAATCTTAAGATTCTGGTTTTCTGCAAGTTAATATCCAGCCAATTCATCCTCAGTGTGTGTCTGGGGGGAGAACAGGCATCTAAAGCAGCCAGGCCCTCTCGGGATGGGACTGAGCGCCAGGCGGAAATGTCGCTGGCATCTGAAAGAGGCCACGGCCAAGGCTGGCTCTTCCCTCTGCTGGAGTGACTTCACAGACAAACACATCTTCTCCACACACTCCGAGGCTTAATGAACCCCGCCTGGGCTCAGACACTTCCTCAGAGCACAGAGGCCACTTTGACCACTGAGTTTCAAAGCTGCAAGTGCTCTGGGTTTTGTCAGTAGCAGGTAGGACTGTGGCACACAATCGGGACGAAGCCTACGACCTGCCTGGCTTCAAATCCTCCTCCTACCCAGAATCCACGGAGATGGATTCTTTCCCAGCGCCGCTTCCCTCACCACCCATCTCTAGCAAGTGGATAATACGAGATTAAGGTTAAAAGTTACAAATGCCATACGAGGACCTGCCACAAAGGACAACATCAACGAGACATAAAACCATCCAGGTGGAAAATAAAAAAATAATTTGAGAACATTTTCTATGCTTCTGTTTCCTTAAACATCCTACACATTTCACCCCAATTTCATTTAATATGGATAATACTGTGTGTTTAATAAAGAGCTAAGTGCTCTTTTTCTTCTGTTCTTCACTAATAAGTGAGAATATGTTTAATCTTTCTACCCATAACGAAAGGCCCATTGCCAAAGCCCAGGGGATGTGCAGATGTTTGGTTCCTCCTCACCCACCTGCACAGGTGGCACCGAAGACAACAGTCTCTCTGCTCCAGCGAGTACAGGTGAGATTCTAGTTCTGGGTGGTGACTGGGCAGGTGCTGTGCCCTCCTGGGCCCCAAGCTCCTCCAATCAGGAACTTGCTAGTATGACTGCACTGCCCTCTTCTAAACCACAGGCCGGGGCGGTCACCCTGGCCTTTATGCTCTGAGCCCCAGCTGGTCTGGATGTGAGATGCAAAGGAATCCACTGCAGTAAGCCAGCAGATGAAGAGCCAAGAATGCCAAACGATTCCTTAAGGTGGGCAAAGGGAAGCCACATGGTTCAGCAGGTGCAAAACTCGTCACCCAAAGCTGAAGCAAAGCCCGGTGGAGTCTGCTAAGCCTAGGGCTGTCTATCAGCTTTGGTAAGAGGCTTAAGCATTTCACAACATACTCTTCCAAAGGACCCACTGCGCACAGGAGGCTGTGGTGTGGGGATGCTCACACACACCTCAGTCGCTCTGTGCCCTTCCTAGGAACAATCCGAAGTAGCCAACGGACCAGTTTCACATCTGAGCAAATGGAGACTGATATTCCAGTGGTTAGCCAGCAAGGGGCTCCCACACCGCTTGGAGTACAGCCGCTCAGGAGCCCTTCCTTCCCCTCTTGGTGGCCTTAGAAGGCGCCCAGCTCTGGATTTGCCTCCCCCTCCTGAAGTAGCCCTGCAGCCCTTGCCCCGCCCTCCCTCACTGCATGCCCTCCAGGTCTCAGCAGACAACCCTCCTTCCTGGCAGACCCCACAGTCCCTGGAGCCACTTCCCTGGCGCTGGGCTGTGGGCTCACTCTTCCCAGGACTGTGCCAGCCTCTGCTTCTCTTTGTCTACCAGGGAAGGCAGAGGTCAGATTTTCTTTCTCTGCACTTGCTTCCTGATGGTCTCTTCCAGCCCCCTGCCCCTTACCTGGCATCTCCACTCTCTCCACTCCTTTTCTGCCCACCAAACCTGCCGGGAGGGCTGAGGCATCTCCCCAGTAACCGTTTGGTCCATGCCCCGCCCACCCCAGTCCGTGCCCAGGCCACCCACCCTAGGGTTGTCCTAGCTGCAGGTTTGGAGCCCGCTTGCTGTCTTGCTCATCACGTCCTCCTTCATCCTTTGTGCTCGCTTCAGCAACACATATACTTTCTCCTTTATCCCTTGTGACGTGGCCCTGAAACCACCCTTCGCAGATCCTTCTCAATCTGTCAACACTCTTCCTTCCGTCCCTCTGGGTGTCAGCCCTTCTCACTGTCCTGCCTGTCCGGCTGCCTCCCTCAGGGGCCTGTCTGCTTGATTCATCCTGTCTCTGAAATATAACCATCTTTGGGTTACTGGGGAACACTTTTATTATTAAGGTTTTTTTTGGGGGGGGGTGTTGAGACAGGGTCTCGCTTTGCAATTCAGACTGGCCTGGAAATCACTACATAGCCTACTCTGGCCTTGAGTAGCCTTCAGCCTCCTGCCTCTGCCTTCTGAGTGCTGGGATTACAGGGGTGTGTTACCATGTCTGGCTGCAGTAGAAGAAAGAGGTTAAAACTGTCAAGTCTCTAAGTTTGTGCACCCTCTCTGAGTTTGGTACAGCACTTTTGTGGGTGCATCATCCTGAGGGTTTCCTCCCTTGTGGTTGCACTGGGATGGACCTGGGGCCACCCTTGGAAAAGGACGTTCCCATCATGGTCTGGGTCACTTAGGCTTATGGAATCTGCACCAAGCTAGTGCCTGGCTCTGTGCTGTCTTGTTCCAGTGATGCCTGAGGCTTCCAGGTCAGGGTTTCAGACGATACCCAGGAGTGCAAGCAGCTGGTGGGTTTCCCTCTGCCTCTCTTCCTTCCTAACCTGGGAAGCCCACCCGCAACTGTCCCAGAGTTATGTGGACTTAAATAACATAAGGCCAAGGCAGCCTGATAAGCGCGCTCGTGCTCAGGGTGTATAAGGAGCAGAGAGGGGCTGGAGGAGAGCTGCTCAGCACCTCCGAGGGTGAGCGGCAGTCACAGGAGAGAACCCGAGTTCTCACAGGAGGACCCCGAGCTCGACCTGGAAGAACAACTACTTTATCAGGATGATGAAGGAAGGAAGGAAGGATAGTCTAGGAGCCAACTGCCTTTCACTGCTAACCAAGAGTAGCTTTCACAGCTGGTCAGAGGGTCTCCGCCCCTGTCTGTGTGGATCTGTGTATGTGTTGGGTGGTACAAGTCTGGAGAATGTGTCCAATTTCTAATTTACCCCACAGGAAGCCACTGAGAGGCTTCACAGGGAGATACAATGAGGAGCAAGAAAGGGAAGTCTAAAAGGTTCCTGACTTGTCAAACTGCTCCTCAGACTACCTACTACAATCCACTGCATCCCTATGCACATAACCTGCAGGTGACCTTCCTCTCTGTCCAGCCCATGTCTGACTAGTGTTTCCTTCTTCCCAGCAGCTGCCTCCCCTCACCCTCATCTTACTGCAAGAACCTCGTTGGCCTCTGGCCTCTCATCACTCCCCAGTCCCAATTCTTTCTTCAAGAGCAAAGTACACTAACCATGACAGTTCTTTGCCCTGCTGTCTGGACAAACTAGGTTCCTCTGGCCCTTAGCAAACCTCTTGCTCCGTCCGACCCTGGAGGGCTCAGTCCCGACTCAGCGTCAACCTCCCAGCACGATCTCCTCTACTCAGACCTCTTCCACAAAGGCTTCCAGGTCCTCTCTGTTGGGAGTGACTGCATTTAGCCAGGTGCAGTTATTGGTGCTTCCAATTCCAGCTACTTGGAAGGCCAGTGCAGGGGGATTACAAGTGTGAGGCCAGCCTGGGCAACTTAAGGAAAGCTTATCTAAATAATAATAATAATAGAGGGCTGAGGATGCAGGCCAGCACCGAGGTGAACCCCTATTACTGGAAAGAAAAAAAGAAAGACTTTTTCTTCCCTCTTCCCCAGATGTTTTCCTTGGACCACACTCTATTCATCTAATTATCCCTTCATTCCTTCATCCAATACACAGGAGCACTACTGCATGCCTCAGTGCGCTGCTTTACATCATAGCTCTTCATAGATCTCTTGCTTAACTCACTAGGTGGAAACACTGTAGCAGGGAGGGTCCTTCTTCCACCTCTGCAACCTCTGGAACCTCTAAGCCCAGCAAACCACAGGTACTCCCAAAATAAAGTGATTCAAATGAATAGAGAAATTATCGCAAGTTTCCTTAAATAGTAAACTGTCATAAGTGCATGCAAAATCAATTTCAGTGATAGATTTAAAATATGATTCAATATGTTTCCAGGGGTGTCTTAACTATGGCAAGGGAGGTGCATTTATATACCTTCCTTGCGTCCTGTTCTTCCCACAGCCTGCCACCCCTGTCCTGCTCCCCCACAACACACCAACTCCCCAACACTATCTAGCTTTCATAGGAGCAGCAGTTCTTGGCCCAGCCTCATGAAGCCAGGGGTGTGTTCTGAGACATTCTCTTCTACCCCCACGAGCAGCCCTCCCACACCACACCTGCCAACTGCACCTACCTACTTCACTCCCACCGCAAGTCACAGATCAGAAAAGCTGGCCCAGGAGAAAGAGCGGGGCCCAGCCCGACCCACAACAGGCTGGGTCTGGGAGATTTTCCTGGAGGAGGCCTGAGGCTGGGGAGCCAGGGCAGCTCACCTCTGTGGGCACTCGGTGACCGGCTCCATGGCCTCCTCATGTCTGTCAAGAGAAACACATGGCCCAAGAGGCTGCCAGCTGGTACCTGCGCCGCCCTCCCGCCCAGCGTGAGTCTGGACCCTGGAATGCTCTGTGCCAGCCATTCGGGTGTCCGCCACCAGCCATGCCAACCTCCTGCTCTTCACACCCAGTGCCCCCTTCAAGGTCTCTGCTGCTTGGACAGGCTGTCGAGGCGGGTTCCCGGCGAACTCCCGGGGAGGGTCCTCGATCCTGCCCTACTCCATCAGCCTTGTGCGTTCTGGATTATCCAAGGCTCGAGGAAGCCTGGCAACCCAAAGACTTAAAACACAAATGTAAATCCCAAGTTGGGGGAGGGACCGAGTTTTCGGCAGAACTCGACTTCAGAGGGAAAGATTTCCCTACTGGAAGCTTCCCCATGGCCCCGGCAGATGCCAATACCCGACCCGAAGACGCCCTTGCGTCCGGCGCACCTCTTTTCCGGGCGGGGAAGCTGGGGATGGAGAAGCGCGGGAGGACGCTGCGGAGACGGCGCCGAGGCCGGGGCACCTGGACGAGCCTCCTCCCGGCGGAGGAGGGGACCAGACGCCCGCGGGCTACGCGCTCCGGCCGGGTGGTTAACGTCCCCAGCTGCGCGTCCTGGGCTGCCACTGTCGCGACCGCGCTCGCCCCGCCACTTTTGTCCGTACCCCACCCCACCCCACCCGGGCCGACGGAAGAGGAGTTTGTCCCACCGCGCGGGACCCTCGGCGCGCCCCCCTCGCCGCGGCGCAGGGCTGGGGTTCCCGCGCCCGCTGTCTCTGAACTTTCCCCGGCGCCTGCACACGGTCGCGGGGCGGTGCCAGGCTCCCGGTGCCCGCGCCCACCCGAGCCCCGCGTCCGCCTCGCGGGACTGTGGCTTCACCTGCTGCCGCTCGGCGGAGGCGCGGCGGCTCCTCGCGCGCAGACCCGGGCGCCGCCCGGCGGTCCCTGCGCAGCTGCTGCCTCGGCGCCTGCCCGGAGCTGCAGCGCCGCGCTCCGCCCGCGGTGGCCGGAGGAGCAATCCCGGCTCCCGGCTCTCGGGTCCGGTCCCGGCTCCGGCTCCGGCTCCCCGCTCGGCCGCCGCTCCGGGGGCGTCGGCAGCAGCCTCCCCACCGCGTCCCCCTGCCCGGGGCCGCACGCACCGGCACTGGAAGCCGCTCCTCTCCGGCGGCGCCGGGGATCCTCGGAGCCTCTAGGATGGGCGGGGATTCCCACCCTCCGGTTGATTCGAGGGGCGGGAACTCCCTCCCCGGAGTGACAGGGACAGGGGCGGTGATTCCCCCTCCGCGGGAGGGACGAGGTGGGCGGGGATTCCCCGAGCCGGCTCTGGGCGGGCGGGACGCGGGACGCGGGCCCCGGGAGCCGGCGGAGCTGGGGCGCCGGCTACACAAACCTGGGGATCCTGGGAGGAAAAGATCCAGGGAGAAAGTGGCTCAGAAATTCCAAGCAGGCAGGGCTTGGGGCGCCACCTAGGTGGAAGTGTGCGAGCTAGGGGACCTGAAGTTGCTTTTGCATTGCATTTTACCTAGATAACATCCAGAAGAAAGCCCATTGCTTTATCAAGGAATGGGGTGGAGAAGCCAAAGGAGATATAACCCTCTCCACCTCGCGCTACCCTTGACCTCTGGTCCGTAGGACGGCGAAGACAATTTAGCTCTGGCCCGAGAATTTCGGGAGAGGGATCGCTGGCACCTGGAGCCGCTTAAGCCCCCACTTAAGGCCAGACAGGGAAATCTCCAGGCCGAGGTGGAGGTTCCGGAACTCCTGCGGAGAGGGCCGAGCCGGACACCAGTCGTCCTTGGCCTTGGTCCAGGTCACTCAGGATTCTGGACGCGTCCTTCCCGTGGATTTTCAGGAAGGCCTTCAAATAGTTTTGGTTCTTTTTTTGGTCATCCTTGTCATTCTGCCCACCACAGGGAGACGATGATAAGAACATAATAGGGAGACTGCATCGCTCTGCAAATTAAGCTCTGTTAAGAGGAAGGAGCTGGTCTTTTTCAAATGTTAGCAGATAACAGTAAAAAATATGAAAAATTACAAAACCTGGGATAATGAATAGTTGAATAATGTTTTTGACATTTTCTGCAGAGCGGTAATTGGAAATCTTGCTTTGAGGGGGGATGGAGATAGGGCTGGGCGGAGCACAGTTGGGCTGCAGCTTCGCCCAGCAAGGCATAAACTCTAGGGTCTCTTGCTAGTGCAGTTAGACATAAATCACCCACAGAGACTGCGCAGAGCGGCCCATGGCGTCGGAGATGGGGCGGGCCCAAGACACTGGGAGGTGTAGGAATTGGGGGGTGTGTTAGCTTCAGCTCTTCCTCAGCTTTTTGCAATTACCAGGCCAATGAGATTAATCAATGCCCGTGCAAATCCAAGCATTTTGCCTTAGGAGCTGTGCATGCTCAGTTTCTCTTCCTACCAGCAATTAACGAAAACTCCCACCACGTGGGATCAACAGAAACCCAGCTATCCAGCTGAGCACTTGGGGGGGGGGTGCTCCTTGAAATGGTAACTGGCCCAGGAAGGTTGTATTGGGATACCCCAATTTGCTTCCACACTGTAGAAGACTGGCGCTTCTCCGCTTATTTTTCAGACTCAGGTTCATCTTCTTTTAACTCTCTGACAATCACTGGAGTCACGAATGGGCCACCCATGTCTTCTCAGCATCTGGATGCTGTACTTGGAACTGATCTACTTCCTCCTGGGCCCACTAAACATGAATGTGCAAGTGGAATTATCACTGAAACCATATTCACTGTTACTTCTTACCACTTCACTCTGATCCTTCTGTTCCAGCCATGCACTCCGAACCTCTGTCAGAATGACTGCCTCACTCTCCCATGGGTGCTGAAATCCCAGAGTTAAGTGCTACGTCTCCTTGGAAGGCTTGTCCGAGCCCCAGCGCCGATACCCGGCACGCTCATCGTCATTAACTGCTGCAGGGGCAGCTCTTCCCTCAAACTGCTGTCGTGGCCCTTGTCAGGTGTCCTAGGACGGAATGATCAGGGTACCACCTCATCTATTTCTAGCTTATGAGGTCCTGGAGATAAAAGAACCTAGATCTTAGTGCTTTTTCTAGAACCTAGTATGCTAAAGTGTTGGACCTGATAGTCACTCAGTAAATATTTGCTGAATTAAAACAAATTATTAAATATGTATGTGTATGTATCTGTGTAATGTATTATCCAGAAATATAACATATACAGATATACTATTTTATTATCTTTCTCCTTCTGACTTTGTCCTGTTGACCTGCTTAAAATACTTCTAGTTTCAGTCACTTTCCCTCTGATATTTTTCGGTGAGTTCTTGGCTGCTAATAATAGCTCAACTCACAAGGGGTCAATCAAATGCATGGAAATTTTGTTTTGCCCTTGCAGTCTTGTCAAATTGGAAAGTTGACAACTGAAGGCATTTATTTTCCAGTATTTGAAGATCAAAATGTAAATCCTTTCTGCCCTCTTGTTAAATATTTAGTCACAGATTAGTGCTTCTATCCATTTTGCCATTTTAATTTGCTGCTCATAGGATAGATGATGTGGAGGAGGAGGTTGTACATAAAAAAGCCAAATCTTAAGAGCAAGAAAGACTAAAGATGAACAGAGGGGGAAAAAGATCTATTGTTCTTGGTTACAGTGCATCAGTGACAGGTAGAAGAATGCAGTGTCCTTTAGCCAAGTCCAAACAGGTTGTCAGGGACGGCATTTGGGTTGCCTCTGAGCCTTCTCCTCTGAAGAAGGCTTCCCACCAGGTAGCTGGAATGGAAACTGGACGCTCCATCCGCTCCTGAAAAGCCTGCTTTCTCTCTTCTCTCCTCAGCTGCTCTTCCAAGCGCTTTTCCAGGGAGGAGAAGAAGGAGCCTTAGTCAACACTGGGCTCAGTTCCATTCCTCCGCCCAGCCTCTGTGGGTACATTCCATCTCCAAAACAGATTCCAGCTCCCTGTTTACCTAGCTAGCTACTCTCCTTTCTTCCTTCTGTAAATTTCTGACTAGCTACATCTTCTGTCCATGACTTCATATTGGAACGAGCCAAGAAAGTGGGGGGCAAGTTCACTTTCCAGTATTTGATCATCATGGTGATAGATTTTATTTTAAACCTGGATTAAAAGTTTGTAGTATTTATTTGACCATAGACTTAATCGTTTATTCACCAATACACATCACAGATCTATAGTCAGTGGAGGGTCTGTTAAAGTCTTTAGTTAGGAAAGCTGGCTGTGGCAGTATTACAGGCAGCTATGTGAGACAGAAGTTAATAAGCACTCAGTCAAGGTTGGCCTTGTGAGTATGAGGGCAGCCTGAACTATGTAAGTGAGGCCCTGTCTCAAAATACCAAAACAGTAACTAATAAGGGGAAGTTTGTTGTTTTGCTTTGTTTTTTGAGACAGGGTCTTACTGTATAGTTCAGGATGGACTTGAACTCGTTATGTAGCCCAGATTGGGCTCAAACTCCCAGTGATCTTCCTGGCTCAGCCTCCTGAGTGGTGGGATTATAGATGTGCATCAGGATGTCCCTCTCAAGGGAAAGATTTAAGTATTCTCCATCCTATGTATATTGGAAATGAAGTAGGGTATGGTGGCCAAGTCTGATTACATTTGTAATTGTGGTACTCTGAAGCTGAGGCAGGATGATCTGAAAATTCAAGCTTAGTCTGGGCAATTTGGTAATTCAGGGAGAACTTGTCTTGAAAATAAAATGACAAAAAGGGCTGAGGATGTAGCTCAGGGCAAAGGCCCTATGCTTAGTTTCTAGTACCCTCCTTCCCAAAGACAAGGTTCACTGTATGCACGAGCATGGAATTGGAATTTATGCAAGTGTGCTTTGTCATTTTCATTGTCATCCAATATCACTACACATGCAGAATTTGTGACGATGGTTTCTCACAGGCTCTCCCTTACAGAATACACTATGCGTTTCTTTAGGCAACTAAGCTAATGAATTATTTTATCTCTTTGATTCTCAGTCTTCTATTTATATCAAGCAGCATTGACTGCTGGAATAACTTTTTCATACATTTCTTGTTAGAAAAAATGAATGATACCCTGGCAAATAAAAGTCATATACCACTTATTACGATCACAATTTACATAAGTGGTTCAAACAGCCCCCCAAAGCCTTAAGAATATGCTGTGAGGCTGGTAGTGGAGCCCTTGACAAATATCTACAAGGTCCTGGGTCTGTCCCTGGTACTGAAAAAAAGGAGTGTGAATCCAGTAGATTCTTTTAGACTTCACTGACATCTTGTTTACTCCTCAGCTTACTTGATTTTTACAGGCTTACCTCAGCATTAACACAAGGCTACAAAAAATTAGAAAAGAGGGAAACAGAGAGGTTCAGTTTTGATTAGTATAACCAGTGCCTTGCGTATCTAAAAAGAAGCTATTGTAGTTACCCAGACACACGGGTTTTGTTTTACACTGGGCCTTTGTCTTTGTTTTTACTTACACTGGGGACAGGATTTGGAAGTCCGTCTTCTGGGACTGAGAGCTTCTATCACAGTTGTATTCCCAGGAACTGAAGAGCTTGGGTTCTTCATACCCTGTCTTCACATTGTTGCAAGTTAGTCATATCGCTAAGTACTCAGGTAGATAACTACTGGCTTCCTCTGTCATTTTGTATGCAACAGATCCTCATTCTTAACCTCCTCTCCCCTCTGCTCATCATTCTCCTTGCTCTGTGCTACACCACATGCTTATGAAAAGGCAGCCTTTTAGGTCAGTCAGACGCTATGTGTGCTTCTTCATCATCACTTCTTGTTATGGAGGTATTTAGATGCCCAGCCCAAGCCTCATGCGGTCATAGGTGGGGCTTTTCAAGGTGGCTGGATCTAGAGTGTGTGACGCTGGGATGGATTCTCGGTGCAAGGCTAAGATCACGGGCACTAGGAATTGGGTGTGAGTGCTACACGCTCTGAGTACTCTGAGTAAGAACTGCAGCTGTTCCTAGCTGCTTTGCTGCCTTCTGCCTGCCATGAACTGTTTCTCCTCTGCAGTGCCACCTTTCCTTGGAGTCAGATGATTATGGACCGAAACCCTTATAACACTGTGAACAAACAAACCTTTCCCCCCTTAAATTTGGGTGTCAGGTATTTTGTCTCAGCAATGAGAAAAAGAAACTAAGACACATCCACTCCCAGACAGCTGCACTGACTGATCTCTAAAAGAGTAATTACAAACACAATTATATTGCTTATCTCATTATTCTGCTTTCTTTTAAAAAAAAATGTTGCTTCTTCTCTCTGTAACTTTTTTTGCCAGTCTGAGCATCTTTTTAATGGTACGGCTAACATGAACATAGAAACCAACATGAGCTAAATGATACCTTCCTGAAGAAGAAAGAAGACCATGGCCTGCACTCTGTGATCAAGCATGATAGAGCATTACATGGGTGGGCGACATCTAACAAGAGGTTTAGTTTCTCTAAAATGGGTAAAATATTGTCAACCTCTAAAAGTCACATTAAGATCTAAAGACATCACAGATATTGAAGTTCAAAAAAAAAAAAATTAAGGGTCATGGACTAAGCTTAGTAGCTCTGTACCTGCCTCAGAAGTGCAAGATCCTGAAATATGTCCCTGGTATTAAAAATTTTAAAAATTACAATTAAAATTCTCTCCACACAGGAAAATGTGAGAGCAACAGCCATTCTTTGTCATAAAGTATATATAAATAAATAACTTAGATTTCATCTCAATGTACAGCAAAGATCATCAGGAGTACCTGATAGACCACTGATGAATCATATTCACTACTTTCCTACATGATTATGAATTAGTAGGCCAAACTAAGCAAATACATTTTGTATCTTTGCTGTGTTCAAGAGGACTAGCCAGCCAGGCGTGGTGGCCCACATCTGTAATCTTAGCACTCAGCAAGCTGAGACAGGAAGAACATAAGTTTGAGACCAGACTGGAATATCTAGTGAGATCCTGTCACAAACAAACAAGCACCAGTCAGTCAAGTTCACAAAAAGTTGAACCTTGGAGGAAAGGCTAATGCACAGTTGAAAAGGCAAAATTTGTTTTAAAAAAAACACAAGGTCACCGTTAACTTGAAGATATGCAGAAATCTCTCTTTCATTTTAGCAAAGGCAGAGAACTACCTCTTTCTGACTGCTCATTGGGTTGGATTCCCAGTTGGCTGCTTCTTGAAATGAACCCAGAGTATCATGTTCTTGGTTGCCCTTTATTTCACTTACTGGTTCCATCTTATTTCTGGGTAAGAGAATGCCACAAAAATATGTAGATGTCAAGGTTTTCTTTTAGTTACAGTTTTCATGAATTCCAACAGAAATAAATCATCTTTCTCCCTTCTTATGTCCTTAATAGGAAAGCCAATAACTGCTTTAAAATAAACAATTTACCAGTGAAGCTTTGATAATACGACCACCTAGAAATAAAGAAGGCAGAGAATAAAACACAAACTACCAAGATCCCAGGAGTCTAAAGCTGGGAGGAGAAGGAGGCAGCTGAGAAGGAGCTGGTGTGGCGCTGTGCGTTGCCTAGGAAGCTTGCTCGAGACAACCAAGTGACCTCTCCTTTGCAGATCACCTTGGTGATGCTAACTCCATCTATGCATAATACAGGATGCCAGGCTTTCAGAAGCAAAACACTAAGGACTCTAAAGACCGAGACAGACTTTAAGGACAGCGGTCACTCGTATTCACTCTCAGGGTGGATGCAGGCATAGCTCTGTTTCATTCCCCACGAGAAGAAGTAGTCTCCAATGAATATAGAAGACTTATAAATTAATTCCTTATGATAAATTCCAAACGCTCCTCAAAGAATTTTATTTTTCTTATTAAAGTCCTTTGAAATGTCTGCAATCAGTCAGAATGTCATGGAGCTTATCAATATTGTATTTCCAACATGAATCTGCAAAAAAGTTATTTTACAGATCAAAAGAAGTTGTACAAAATGTGATAACACAGAACGTCCTATTGCAAAGTTTTCCAAACTTGCTTTATTGTAGGTGCATATGTCTTTTCTAACAAGGGCACCCAAGCTACTCCAAAACCAAATCTTTTTTTTTTTCCCTGAAATTGCTAATTGATAAAGCTATATTTGAAATCAAAGCAAATGGCCCAATAGTTACCATTTCCTATTAGAGTTCTCTGTTGGGTTGGAATCAGGTGCGGCAAGGGAAGTCCCAGGTCACAGAAATCATGGAGGCACCTGCTGTCAAGGGCAGCCGTGGCCCTCACATGGGCACACAGCACTGGCAGTGGCAGCCTGCTTGCATTTCTTCCCTCTCTTGCCTCATCCTGGTCTTTGCTGTGGTCCTTTGACAGATACACAATGCACAAGATGTTCCAAAAGGGATAGACCCTAATCAGTAGGAAAAGTGCAGCAGAGTGAGGAATGGCCCCAGCGTCCAGGCTTTGCACTGACCACAGGGGTGACCTTAGGCAAGCCGCATCCACACGGCCACGATGGAATGTTGTGGCTCCTTCCCTGCCGGCAGCTCCTTCGATCCCTCCTGAATGACCACACACATGTGCCAAACACAACTGTCAACGCTTTGCAGATGGCTGCCAGAGACTATTCTGGCACCACATATCCACACTTTGCTTTCTTCACATCAACTGAGGTCTCCCAGGCCTGAGGGCTCATGCTTGTGTGACACAGTGGAGACTTAAATGATAGCTCCTTCTCCACTTTTTCACTGGCTCATGTCTGCCATGAGCCTGCGGTGATTTGCCTCTCAATCCCCCGTAATTCCCTGTCTCGACCGGATGCTGTTTTGTGTTCCTTGCTGCCTCCCAAACTACACAGCCAGCTAGCACCCCTACCCATAACCGAAAGGCTCCCCCACTGCCCTCGCTGCTCCTCACACCCTTCCCACCACAGACTCCCATTCTCTGTGGCAGGCACGGCTTCCCCTGCTGTTGTCTCTCGCAGTGTCTGCTGATTTGATCACAACACATTCAACTTCATGACTCAGGGCCAGCAACAGTGTGGAGGATATCCGCCCTTCTTTTGGTCCGTGGCCTGTTATTTCCACTACACTAAACTCTTGTGCTGAGCTGACTTCTACATGGAGAACTACAATCCAGGAGGAACCTCTTTTTCCTTGAGCTTATTCTTGTCAGTTGCTGCATTGATGGGGAGAAAGAAAATAATAATAGGAGCCTGGGCTGATGGCACACTCCTGGTTGTCCATCTCATCTGGCTGATAACGGTGTCTAGTAACTGGTTCTCTAATCAACCTGTTTTTCCAATAAGGCAATAAGTAGTTCAAGCCTTTTCTATTATGTGCAAATATTTTACTCCTCTTTTCTTAAACGCTTGTCCTTCTTGTCCCTCACCCCTCAAACAAAAAAATACGCCCTATCAGTTCTTTCTCACATATAAGTAGGCTGGACCATCCTGGCCCAAGCTACCTTGTCTTTTGTCTGCATTGAAGGTTGGCAAACACAGTTAGTGGAACACAGACTTGCCCACTCATTCTTGGGGTGCCTATGGCTGCTTGCCCTACAAGAGTAGAATTAGGTAGTTGTGACAGAGACCTGTGGCCCACACAGCAGAAAATATTTACTATCTGGTCCTTTGCAGGAAAATATCACAAAATTTTACACTATTGACCTACACTATTGGAGGAACTTCCTGCGTGGCCTATACCAAGCTTAAAACTTTGTTCTCAGACTCATTCATTCTCCACAGTACAGCTGGTCCTCTATCCACATTTTCTCACCATGCTCAGGACCTTTCCAAGTATGAACCTCACACTTGGGATAAAATGAGAGTTGGGCACAGTGGCCCACATCTGCAGTCCTAGCATTCTGGGAGGCTGGAGTAGGAGGACAGCAACTTCATGCTCACCTGGGACAACTCAGTGGCTTAGTGAAACCCTGCCTTAAAACTAAAAATAAAAAATGTTAAAAGGGCTAGGATGTAGCTCAGTGTGAAGTCCTGGGCTCCATCTCCAGCTAGTAAATTGGTCATTCAATCAAATGCCTATCCCTCTCCCAGCCTCCTTGGCCCAGTGTGATTGGTCCTGTGCACCCTCTACCACCTGCTCTCTATGCCTTGATTGTGCCCTGCAGTGCTCTCTGCCTTGCTGGTCCTCCGGAGGGTCATGCTCTTGCGCCCTGCACAACCCAGGACTTTTTTTTCCAGGACTTTACATTTTTGCCTGGGGGCTCTATTCTCCTACCTCAGTTTGCCCTCCATTCAGTTCTTTGAGACTCTGCTTAAACCTAATTTCCCAGGAAGCCTTTCTTTCCCCCAGTTTAGGTTAGGGGCCCTGCTCCGTGTGACACTATATACTTTTGATTTTTTCAAGATCTTATCTCAACTGCTCTTCTTTGTGAAACTATTTAATGTTTGCTTTTTTAGATTGGAGGTATGCTTCCTGATAGAAAATTATTTATCTGATTTAGAGAAGTCATCTTCAGGGACCAACACAGCACCTGGCACACGACAGCTACTCAGACAATGATGGGCTGCAGTGAGGACAGTGGAGGATATACTTATACCGAGTAGCTCATGGCCTGGGCCTGGCAGAAGTTACAGAACATTTATATTTTATTATTTTATATCTTACTCTGGACTGTTGTTTTTTTTTGAGACAGGATCTCCCTTTTGTAGTTCTGACTAGCCCTGAGCTCAGCCTTGATCTCACAACAATCCTCCTGCCTCTGCCTCCTACGTGCTGGCATTGCAGGTATGAGCCACCACACCCGGCACTGTAGTATAGAGTACTGATTGCTGGTGGCGTGAGTCTCCACATCTGGCATTGTTGTATGCGGTTACAGGGATCGAACCAGGCCCTTGCACTTGCAAGGCAGGTGCCGGAACCACTCAGCTAAATCCCTAGCCCTGGACTTCTTGATTTGCCTCCCCCCAAAATCAGATACATCAAGAGTTTTATTCTTGTCCTATTTATGTAGAATAAACTGTTCTTCGGTTTTCTGCTATTCAGCAGTCTATAACAAGCATACTAGTTTTTCATAATGTGAGAACTCTAAAAAACCAACATATCCAATCCTGGAAGATGAAAATTATGTCAACACGTGGTTCCTCTGCTGGATTGTCCCTATTTGCCCTCCAGATTTACTTCTGCCACTGTCTACTATGCTCTAGGCCTACGAACAATGACCTGCTGTCTCCTCTGCCTTCTGCCTCCTGACCGGGTACCGCTAGTAGGTTCCAGTGGCCGGAGATGGAGGTAGGAGACCAAGGGACAGGCATTAAAGTCCGACTCCTGGGCTGACACTGACGTGCCCCTCTCCTCGAGGACGTAGCTCTTAGTGGGACTCCCTTTCTGGAGACACTTCCTTCTCCTGCTTGTTCTGGCCTGGCACACTTCACCGTCTCTGGCTGCCTTTAACCTGTCCACACCTTTGTCAATTAAGCTTTCCCAGGGATTGCTACTTGAGTGTGCTGTTGTTCTCTGATAGGACCCTGACTCACACAATTCCACTGCCTAAATAAATATCATAAAAATATGTCAAGTGGTTCTCACATGCTTCTGCAGATTGTTCTGCGACTTCTCAACAAATCTGCAAGGTGATGTCACCCGACCTTAGGTGCTGTTATTCTCATCTCTAAGGTAGGCGAGTGGCACGTAGAAGCAATCAAAGGGATATCCTGGCCACACTTCCAGAGCCTGACAGTGACAGAGTCAAAGTCACACCTTGGCTCTGAACCTCACCCACTGATCTGTGAGCTTCATTTCCGTTATCCCCTCCCCGCTCACCAGAAGCTGGACAGCTGAGATCCTGATAAATCATTCTTGGTGAGAAAGCCCACTGCTGTGTGTCTAATCCAGGTGAACCCTGAAGCTTGCGCATGTGCAGCTGGCTCTGTGCCCCAATGTAGAGCAGGCCTGGGAAGCATTCCCAGATGGCTCCTGGATGCCACTGCTTTTTCTGGCTGCATTCCTGGGGGAGGTGGGAAAACACACATAGGTCTCCTAGCTGCAAACCCAAGCAGAGGGCACACTGTCATATCTTTAGCAAATGATAAAATGCAAAACACAGACAGCCGAAGGGCTGGAGACAGACATAGCCATCCAGCCGAACTAATTCACTCTTTAGAGCCAGGGGACAGGCAGAGTGGACGAAGAGCCTCCGTCCTCTGAAAGAACCAACTGCCCTTCTTGAAAATGACTGTTCAAGGTTTCAAGAAAATTACAGAGACTTCATCATTAGATGTTTCAATTTTCTGCTGAAATATAAAAATTTCTGCTCCTTGGTTAAGAAAAGAGGATCAGCCACCCATTAAAGTGAGCAAAAATCTTCATAAACTTTGATTTAAGAAACAAAAAATGCAGAACTAATGTTGATTTATCTCCTGGTGGGCGGGAGGAGCTGTAGTCAGGAGCAGACTCTGAAGTTGGAATCCCAGCTCCACCACGGCCTAACTACGTGATCCTGGGAAAATAATCTATTCTCTCTGCATCTTCGTTTCTTCATCTGTGAAATGAGATGACGATAGTATGTACCTTGTAGAGCTGATATGGAGATTAAATGAGTTATTATGAGGAAAGCACTCTGCATGATGTGAGGAAGACTATAGCAGCATTTGAGTAAATTGTTATTTCAGTAATTACTCATCTGTGTTTCGACAGACACCTGTGTTTCGACAGACACAACTGCAATGGCGATACTTTTGTGATTTTTCATCATGTTTTGAATGGGGTGACACAACAAACTGTACATGCTTGGCTAGCGTTGCCCATTGTCAGATCTTGGGAATCTGGCTTACACTGTGGCCGTCATGAGGAAGAGTACAGTGCTGGGATGCCATGCATTGCAGAGGCACACTCAGATATGTGGATGTGGCCTGGAAAACTACTCAGCTCTGCCCTAAGAACAGGGGAAGCACCAGGTGGTCTCACCTACAGGGCTGATTTAGAATAAAGAGATGCCTCAACCACAGATGCGTGTCACTGCTAATGAGGACTTAACATGATCCCCATCCATCATACACACAGGTCCTTGTACTTAGGCATCTGCTCCACAAGGCAAATGCACCCCCGTGCTCCACACAAGCTGGATTACCACCAGCTCTTCCCAGTCCTCTCTCTTCTTTAGTTTCCCACTGAAAATCACTGACCTTCCCATTTTTCCAAGCTTTGCTTTTCTCTGCTGAGTCTCAATTGAAGCACAAGCCATCCAGGTCAGAGGAAGTGCTCTGTGTCTCCAACAGCCCCTCCTCCTTCTCTTAAGGAAGTCCTAATATTCTTAATGAAAACACTTCCAATTCCTAGGGAATAGCTAAGAGGTCGTAAGAGAGGCCATCCTTTCATACCTCAGCAATAATGGCCAATTTTCATTAAGTTCCTGCATGTTAGGCACTCTGCTGAGCACTTTATGTAACATTTTCATTTAATTCTCACCGTAATCCTATGAGACAGACACAGGCGTTCACTATCTGAGTCCGTAGATCAGCATTGTCCTATAGAAATGTAGCAGGAATCAAAATGTGGGCCACAGCTGAGGGTGGATAGGGTTTGAGTGCATGTCCTAAGAGTTCACGTATTGCTGAATGCTTAGTCCCCACAGTGGGAGGATTAAGAGGTGGGGGAACTTTTAAGAGGACTATTAGGTCATTGAGAGGTCCTTCAATGAGGGATTAATGCTAATTTTGTAGAGTTAGTTTCCATAGGAGTGAATTTTTTCATGGTACTGCAGATTGAACCCAGGGCCTTTGCACTGAGCCACATACGCCTGTGCATGGCGATAAATATGTATGCTGATTAAATCTTCTGCATTATATGCAACTAGTTTTCCAGCACCATTTGTTAATGAGACTCTTTTCTCTAGCATATGCTTTTGGCCTCTTTGTCAAAGATCAGGTGATTTCATGTGCCTGGATGTTTCTACATCTTCTATTCTGTTCCACTGAGCCTTGCATGATTATACCAGGCTGTTTTTATAAATGTAGCTTTGTGGTAGAACTTGAAATCCAGGATTGTGATGCCTGCTGCTTTTTTCTCAAAGCCCAAGATTGGTTTTGCTATTCTGGGTCTCTTCTGGTTCCACATGAATTTTAGAAGTGTTTCTTCCTAATTCACCACAGTAATAATACATTTAAAATTCCCCTATTAGGGCTGGGGATTTAGCTCAGTGGTGTGATACCTGCCACATAATTGCAGGTTCCTGAGTTCAATCCCTGGTACTGGAAATAAATTTTTTTTAAAAAAATTCATCTATTAGACAATGAAAGTTTAAATATATTTGCAAATTCTATACTCTCACAGTATCTTAGGATGCTTCCTAATTATTCCTAATTGTTTCTCTAATTACAAAGTGAAACAGTCCTGTACATTGGAGATAGCAGCAGACACGACCATCTCAACAGTGATCAGACATTGCGTCCTCATGGTGGAACCTGCCAATAGCACATACAACCAGATGGGTGCACAGAGAGGGATACAGTGTCACTGCAGCCTAAACCCAGGCATGAAAACACATCAGAGACAAATTGGGGACATTGTAATGTCATGGTCATGAAAGACAAGAACGAACTGGGGGAACATCACAGATTGGGGGGACCAAGGAGAAGCAACAACCAAAGGTAATGTGGGATCCTGAAACAGAAATATGAAGTTAGAGGGAAAGTAGATAGAGTTTAAAGGTAGTTTGTGATTTAGTTAGAAAGTATGTGCCTGGGCCAGGGAGTTAGCTCAGTGGTTCCGGCACCTGCCTTGCAAGTGCAAGGTCCTGGGTTTGATCTCGGTAACCACATAAAACAATACTCACCAGCAATCAGCACCACATACTCCAGTGCCGGGTGTGGTGGCTCACACCTGTAATCTCAGCACTCAGAAGGGAGAGGCTAAAGAATTGCTGGGTTTGAGGCTGAGTTCAGGACCAGCCTGAACTACAAAGCAAGACCCTATCTCAAATAACTGAAAAAAACAATTATGTGCTTGGGCTGGTGGTAGAGCTCAGTGGTAGACCACAAGCTTATCATGTAGGAGGGCCTTGTTCAATCCTCAACCCTGTGAAACAAAATAAAACTGAGGGCGTGGTAGGATGCTTCTGTAATCCCAGCTACTTAGGAGGCTTAGGTAGGACTGCAAGTTTCTGGCCAGGCTGGGCAACTTACAAAGATCCTGTTTGAAAATAATAAACAAAAAGGGCCAGAGATCTAGTTCAGTGACAGGGTGCTTGTCTAGCTCACACAAGACCTTAGATCCAAACTTCAGCACCCAAGATGAATTTTAAAATTACGTGCTACTATTGATTTTCTAGTTTTGACTGGTGCTCTTTCATTATAAAAGTTGTTAGCATTTGAGGTATCTGGGTGAAGAATATCCAGAAATTCTGTACTGTTTTTGCAGATTTTATGTCAGTCTAAAGGCATTTCAAAATACAACATTAGAAAAATAGTGTAATGCAAAAAGGCAAATTGATTTGTAATGATTTCAAAAGATGTAAGAGTAAAACAAGTCAGTGAGATTGTTGATACCTTGCTGGGGACATACAAAAACTTCCCAAACTAAGTAAAACCAAGTCAAAAGGATGCTAACAGGATGTAGGTTTCAAAAAAGCAATGATTTAAATGTTCAAGAATTATGAGGGCTCTTTGGAAAAATAATTGATGTCTAATGTTTCCCAAAATATTTCTGCTATAAAACCATCCGCAAAGTGAAGGCCATTGTATTGTGCTATCACATAATTTTAATTTAAAGATTACGGCAAAAGTCCACATAAGATTTTATTTTTGTTCATTCTAAGAATGAGAACATAATTGTAATTGGAACTTATCTTTTATTGGATGAGATAAAAATCTTATTTTCACGGTTGGTACCTTAATTTTTCCTTAATAATAACCTTACTTGAGATTTTAAGCCATTATAAATGGCTTCACTGTGGCTGATCTAATCCAGTCTCAATTCTGGGAGAGCCAGGACTCAGACCCAAGTAATCTGACCCTAGTTTAGGTTCTTAGCCACTTCAATGTGCTACTGTCTCATTAGGGGGCTCCCTTTCTACTAGTTCCTGGTCAGACTTTTTCCATTTACCCCAAAACAAATTTCATGCCCTTTGTAAGACCAGACATACTGGGATGTCTTCTAGAATAATCTGTGAGTTGGCTGAGGGTGGGCAACTGTATAAGTAAAGACAAGGAGAAGAATGGAAGTGGATATGTACATGGACTTCATCAGTCATGTTAAATCTATGATATCTTCTCTTTGGTTCGCCAAGATCCGTTACACCTGAAGATAATCCATTCTCAAATAAACATACTAACTCCAAGTGCAGGAACCAAGCATGAAGCCAGCAAAATCATTTTAAAATGCTTAAATTATTCAAAACGAGGATCTGTGGTATTTTATTTATTTATTTTTAAGGGTTTTTTTTTTTTTTAAGGTTTTTTGAGACAGGGTCTCGCTTTGTGGTTCAGGCTGGCCCTGAGCTCAGCCTCCAACTCACATCACAGCAATCCTCCTGGCTCTGCCTCCCGAGTGCTGGGATTACAGGCGTGAGCTACCACGCCGGGCACTGGTATGTGGTACTGGTTGCCGCTGGGGTGAGTCTCCACACCCAGTATTGTTATGTGGTTACCAGGGATTGAACCCAGGTCCTTGCGCTTGCAAGACAGGTGCCGGAACCACTGAGCTATATCCCTGGCCCTTTTTTTTTTTGAGACACGGTCTCGCTTTGTGGTTCAGGCTGGCCCTGAGCTCAGCCTCCAACTCACATCACAGCAATCCTCCTGGCTCTGCCTCCCGAGTGCTGGGATTACAGGCGTGAGCGACCACGTCCAGCACTGTGGTATGTGGTAGTGGTTGCTGCTGGGTGTGAGTCTCCACGCTCAGTATTGAGCATGGCTATCGGGGATCGAACCCAGGTTCTTGTGCTTGTAAGACAGGCCCCGATCCACTGAGCTAAATCCCTGACCCGGATCGGTGGTATTTTAAGTGAGACTTGAGGAAGCTTGGAAGAGTGAAGAAAAAAAATACACATCAGAAAGGAACTTCTTGTATTTGAACCTACTGGGACTAAATGATATGGACTGAGACTAACACTAAAGTAAGCAGCGGAAGGATGCAAAGCACAACAGTGGAGAGAGCCTGGAGAATCCAGGTGAGAGAACATTCTCCAATGGGTCGCTAATTCCTAGCATTGCCTTAGAGAGTCACACACCACACAAATACACACACACACACACACACACACATAACTTAGATGATATCAACAGGGTAATATTGCATATCAAAATGCAATATAATAACTTATCATTTTAGCCCCAGCCCTTATAGTTATCACTATAACTGAATTTGGGAGGTTGCTTTAGAGAGAGTGGGGAATGAAATAGGCAAGACTGTTTTCTTTATGCTCACATGCTTTCGTGGAAGCTCGGTGATACAGGAGTTCTGTCAGACTCATCTTTATCCTCAGATGACCAGTGGCCAGTCAGGAAGTGGCGAATCTCCTGGTAACGTACTGCACTGACAGCTTGAGGGACAGCAAACTGGGCTGAACTGGTTCCGGAACCTGAGCAGAGGGAGTGGCTCCCTGCATCAGTGTGTGAGAGGGTCCAAAACTTTTTTTCCTGACAGTTGTGAGACAATGTGGGTTCTGTTCTGTTGAACTCAGGAGGGCTAAACTCCTGGATGGGCCGCTCTGTTCCTAATCACAACACCACTGCCGCAGCTACAAAGGAAGACAAGGGATGTGCAGGGATGGGGTGAGGGTGACTCTTCCCTGTCTGACCTTCTACAATTCTTGTAGCTCCTTACTACTTCACAGTTCTAGATATTTCCTTTTTCTGGGTATCTTAGCTTTGATTCTTCAATTCCCACAGTGTAGTGACCAAGGTGATGTGTAGTTTACTATGATGAACTTTCTGGAAAGTTCATGAACCGTCAACCCTCTTTGGGAATTATCTGAGCTAAAAAAGGGTGCTACGGGGTCTCTAGAAGAGTGTCTGAGGGAACACACCATTCCTCTGTCAGAATAAAGACCAAGAAGCCTTGTTCCAAGTAGGATAACTCCAGGACTCAGCTCAGGCTCCCTGTAAGGGTAGCTGATCTCCGGGGATCTCCCACGCCAGCTCTGCCCTCTGCTCAGGTCTGCTTCTTCCCTTCCCTTCCAGGTGCTGGTTGGTCTCGGCGGCTTCCCCTGGGGAGCTGACTGCAGGCAAAATTCCATCTCAGAGTCTGTTTCTTGGAGGACTCAGCTCAACACACGCTTCCTTCTCCGTTTTGCCAGCCTGCATCGCCCGTGTGAAGGTGCTCTTTCTCCTGATCTCTCCCGGCTTTTCCTCTGTACAATAACTCCCCAGCTGCACTGACTCTGGTATCATGATTAGCTTGATCTCAATTCTGAGACAAAAGTCCCGCCCCACCTTCCGTGCATGATTAGCCACTTCATTCTGCTAAAAGGAAAAATGGTTCATTCTGCTCTCACTGTGCCTGTGTATCCCACCTCCACCTGCAGCTTCCTGGTGACTTGACAGAATTGGATGGAGATGGGAGAGGAGTAATCTCATTGTGAGCCCCCATCTTTCTGGTAGCTTAATCCACTCCAGAAGTTCCTAGAAGATAGAATAATCTCACTTTTATGATTCTTGGTTCAAAGTTGTGACTGCTGCCATGGGCTGGCTTTGGCCAAGATGCTTCCTACCCATCTGGCAGTTGGGTTAGGTCAGCTCAGCAAGGGAACAACCTCCAGTCCTCTGTCCTGTCCATGTGTGGAGAGAAACAATTACTAATACTGTATGTGGAGAGGAATCAGAGTAGGCCTGAGGGGCAACTGTGCTGTCAGTGAGAGTATCAGCTACGGACGGAGCAGACAAGAACAAAAGATTGCAGGAGAAGGGTGTGGATCAGAGACATCTCAGGGTGTGACACACTGACAGAAGGAAAGACAGCTGGATGGAGAGACCTGAGCTCAAAACGCGGAAGCACTAGACTGACCTGGAGCAGAAAGGGTGGCGGGGAGGGCAGCTCTGAGCAGAGATGCGGGAAAGAAAGTTAGTGGCCCAGGGGAGAACAGATGGACGTGGCAATGAGACAGAGTACGTCAGGGAAGCCAGGTGCTACAGTAACCGAAGCTACAGACCCCAGGCAGAGAGCTGAGTCCCCCAGACGAACTCAGAACAAAGTGCTTGTTGTGAGCACCAGCCTGAGCGTCAGCTCTTTGCGATACCTGACTGACAAGGGTGTTCATAATCCCCAATGCAAGGCGCTCTGCCTGACGGTTGTTCTCACTGCTGGAGACAGAAGCTCACATGTCTTGCTGGGATAAGGGAGACTCATGGAGACAAGCGTAGTCCCCTGCTAGCCCTGCGCCCCTGAACAGCATGCCAGGGGGTCTTCCTGCAACTGCCCCCAAAGAGCAGGGTGGACAGTACACTCAGTCACGTCTGCTCTTCAGTTTCTTTTTGGGCTCTCAAGAAAAACTTTTTATAGAAAGGTGGAAGAGAAGAGTTGGAGGAACTGAACGTGCAGCGACCTGCCTGAACCAGGGAGGCAGGTTGAGGCTGCGCCTCCAAGCCAGGCTGCGGACCTTTGGCGTGCTGAGGTTGTTGCTAGGTACCTTGTGAAGTTTCACATGACACTGATTTTCCAAGGATCTTCCTGCGGTAGGTCACAATCGCAGCAAGGGCCTTGGCCAAGGCTTATACTTTTTCTGTTAATTAAAAACCAAAGCTCCCTGAAGAAAGTCTACTGACCTAGAAATTAATATGAGTGCAGTGGGAAATAAAAAGGGAAAAAAAGAACAAAATTTCCCCATCTTTCTCTGCTTGTCCATTTTCTAACAGTCCTTCAAAAATGCTCACACACTTCATAGAGTTCCAATGAGAACTTAAAATGAAAAGAAACAGGAAAAGCATAACCTACGCCAGAGTGCGTCAATCAATCACTGCATCCAAATAATAATTATTAAGAACTGTTGCAGTTTGAGGACACAAATGGAAATGCCTCCTAATTGCAATGATTTATGGACAAGTTACCTGGGGGTCATATACTGGTTATAGATAAGACTTTGAAGTTAGACAAAGACTCAAAACTTGACTTACAACTTGGAAATTAGCCTGTTTCAGTTTCCCTTCCAGACCAACTTTCTGCTTATTTGAGTGAAGCTGAGTGAATTTTTTTTTTTTTTCCTAGTACTGAGGATTGAACCCAAGGCCTTTGCACAGAGCTACATCCTCAGCCCCTTTGTGTTTTTTACTTTGAGACAGGGTCTTACTACATGGCCCAGGCTGGGCTGGAACTTGTGAGCACTGGGATTATGGGTAGGTGCTGCTGCACCTGGCTAGAGGTGCAGGCATGTTTTACAATGCTTTGGCAGTTAGCAGTGCAGCAACTAGGAAGCAATTGTAGCAAGTTAAAAGGAGAAGCCTAATGTGATATCCTTCCTTCTGCTGGGAGCTCTGTCCCTGGAGGAGACAGCAAGCTGGGGTGCTGCAGACACCTGCAGACTCCAGTGCGGGCACTACTGAAGCACAGACAGTGAGGACTGACTCCTCGGCCCAGCCATCAACACCAGCAGGCAGCCTGCTGTCAGTCAAGTGCAGTCACTTCCTGGCAGGCAACACTCTCTCATCTCACATTTAAAGGAAGACTCTTGGGACTCACTGAACAAAGCCAAAATTTCAAACAAATAAAAATGTATTCAGTGGACGGCCTTCATTTCCCACACAGCTGTCAGTACCTACGCGATGATCGGTGCAGTCAAAATTATTGTCGTGAGGTTAATTAATAACTCTTCTTCCTATGCTACTATCCAAGGAAGGAGTCCTCGAGCTGGCAAAAGGGAGTCTGTTGATCGTGCTAACAACTGAAGACTGTAATCATGATAGACCAGGAACTGGACCAGTTTGGTCTGTGATACACTGCAGTATTTTATGCCTTCATTCAAACATCCACAGGCTCCTATGAATGTGCCAGGCACTGAACTAGGAACTTAGGTACATGCCAAGACAGCCAGAAGTTCTCACTCTTCAAGAGGGTAGGTATCAGCCCTAAACGCACAAGTAAGAATCTCCTCTTCCCAAAGATCGGCTTCCCATGTGTTAGCAGGTGATTTTGGGCTGAACTTACAGTGTGATCAGAAGAGCTTTTAATGGCTTTCTCACCAGCCACAAATACGTCAGACCCAGGAGGAACAGAGAAAATTGCATTTTTCAGCTCTTCCATGTTTTATTTTGTTTTAATTTAGTGCTTATATTTAGGTGTATTCTAACATTGTCATAGCATGTGACCTCTGATTTTTCCACATCTAGCAAGTGGGGGCTCAAGGGAAAGTTATCTGTTTATTTATTTGTTTGTTTTGAGACAGAACCTCACTATGTAGTCCAGGCTGTCCCAGAACTCGTGACAATTATCCTGCCTCAGCCTTCTTTCAATTTCTAACGTGATCTGATCATAAGACCTAGCACAACTACATCTTTAATACTAAAAATGATTTTTTGATCAGGCCATAAGTTATATCCAAATGAAACTTTTCCTTCCAGAAATAGCTGAAGAAAAAATTTTAAGATTGCTTTAAAAATATTCTGAAGAAGACTCGTCCAAGACTATTTTAGTTTGTCAACTGGAAAGTACAAATTTGAATTTGTCTGTTAAAATCAGTTGCTTTATCTTATCTTTCCGCCGCATGTACATCCTTTCCTCTCCTTAACACAGCATGGTCAGTACTGAAAAGAGTCAACAGTTGGTACAGGTACTAACACACTGAGCAGAACTCCTGGAGTGAGGCAGGGCTGAGCATGCTGGCTGAGTACTGGGCAGGAGATTACAGAAGAGGACACTCATGCCATGATGAGTTTGGGATATTCAAAGCTTGGATCCACACCGGAAGGACAAATGCTGCCTTTGAGAGCTATTAACTCAGATAACATTAGGAAGCCAAATGAACTGTGGCAGGAATAGGACAACTCAGAGAACAAATAGTTCCCACTGAGAGTTCTTGCTTTCCAGAGGAGAGGAAGCAACCAGGGGCCGTAAAATATTTTCAGACTCTAAAGGTTTACTGAAGCTTATTTCTTCACCCAGAATGATGTTTTTCAAGTACAGAGGAAGGCACTGCTTTTCCTGTTATTGATACAAGATGACTGTTTGCCAATAACCATGTCAACCTAACAAAAAGAATGCTACTAAGCAATTTAGCCAAAGCGTAGTATTTTGCATCTGCTTCTTTGATTCCATTTGTGTGAGCCGTCTAATGGACCTGCTGCATTTTGCGCTGTTCCATATCAGTGCTCCTCACAATGAACCGGTCAGCTCCCCCACTCACGAGGTGTTTTAAAGACGAGGCTAATAAGATGCTTCTGACACCGAATGGAGGTTCTTCTTTGTTGTGTGCTGTTCTACACTGTCCCGTGTCACCCTCTCTTGTCTGACCAAAATAATAGACTCGCTTATTCCTTGCAAATCTGTGATTTTAGAGTCTCCTATCCTAGAAGTTTCTTGGTTGTGAGAATTCTCTTTTTTTCATTTTTTTTAAACCTAATTTCAGATTCTTCCTCAGCTGGTTGTAGGGTAGGGGTTGGCGACTTAGAGAGCATTTCAACATAGGACGGCGACCAAGATCAAAACCATAGTACTATGGCCATGGACGCAGAACATGAGTTCCTGAAAGACAGAGGTTACATGTCATTGATCTTTTGCTTCCATCATTTACCACAAGGCCTGGCGTGCCATGTAAAGTATAAATATAGGTGTGCGTCTGTCTGTGAGTGTGTCTGCATGTATATAACACACAGTACCATGATTCTTACTTGTGTAAGACATTCACTGATGACCCTAAGCCAACAGACCTGGCTGACATTTCCTTACAGAATCGAGGTAGTTCATGGTATGAAACAAGATATAGAAGGAATTCATCAGCAAAATTCCCCGAATTAAGTCTCTTAGTAAAACTTCTTAACACTATCACAGACACACAAGCACTATAAAGATAATAACTGAGTATTCTAGAAGCAGCCTGAGCCCTTATTCTCATTCTTAAGAGTCACAAAGAGACTATAAAATACCCTATCAGATATATACGATAGACAAAAAAAAAAAAAAGTTAGCTTGTTAGGCCATTTTAAACTTTAATTCATATGTCCCTGAGGAATTCATTAGCTGTTCAGGAGGAGAGAGGAGACTTGTCATCGCCAGACCTTTCCACTTGTACAGCGCCACCTTTGCTCTCGGCCTGTCCCCTGTAACTGTTTGTCACTCCGCATAGACCTGCCTTAATGGGGATCTCTGCCAAGATATGCCGGACCAGACCTTCCTTAACTTATCCGATAACGCATGCTCTTAATGCAATTTATCATTTATCTGTGCTTAAGCCTCTGTTTTCAAAATGTGGGATGCTCTGCTTCCCACAGTCCAGAGTTTTGTACCAATGTAAAAGTTTACACTGAAACCCAAGGCAGAGAGGTTGTAATGATAAGGTTCCTCCTGTCATTTCTGTCCCCCTGGGCGTTTCATGTTCTCGAACGTCATTTGGACGTGAGTGAGCATGCGCAGTGGCTGGAGGTGCGTGGCCGTGTGGAATGGGTGGAGTTCCGTGGTGTCAGGTGCTCACTGCTAGGTGGAGAGTCAGGCTCTGCATCCAGCTGTAGACGAATCAGGATTCAGAGGGGAAGCTACGCTTTCTGCCAGAGAGAAAATCCTGCTGTTGCCTCTGGTGCTTCTCTTTTCCTCCCTTTCACTATTAAGCTCTATTACAGATACCAAGTAACATGTCTTAACTTCACGACAGCTACGGTATTAAAGGCAATTCCGTATAATTAATGGAGAAAAGTAGACTAGAAACCAAGGGTTTTCAACATACCTGAGAAGCTAACTCTTGGAAGCGACTCAAACCAATTTTTAAACCTTATCTGATCCCATGAATAATTTAAAACACAAAGGGCAGGGTACTTAGCATTAAAAGGTACCCAATAAACATTTGTCCAACGATTGCACAATTACTTTAAAAAAAGCCTCTATATCTTCTAATTAATTTGCATTGAGCGAAGCATCAGTCTTTTTAAAGGCATAAACCCATGTGGTCAGTTTTCTGTGCTACACCAATAATTACTACTCCTTTGAAATATCAGAATCCAACATGAATGGCCTGAAAGATCTCCAAAGTTCTCTTGATACTCGCATGTAATCTTTATATGTGGCCTGTTCAATATAACTTTGTAAAATGTTGGAAATGTTTGATATCCAGGTTGTCCAATACAGGGACCGCTAATCACACGTGACAACTTGGGTCTTCAAATGTGACTACTACACCTGAATTCTGGTGTAATTATATTTTAGTATTGGCATAATTGAACCAAGGCCCTCACATGTGCTAGGCAAATACTATCACTGAGATATATCCCTAGTCCCTAGTTCTTTTTATTTTTCGTGGTACCAGGGATTGAACTCATGACTTTGCAAGGCAGGTGGCAGAGCCACTGAGCTAAAACCCCAGCCCTACAACCCTAGTTCCAAATTTTAAATTTTACTGAAATTTACAAAGTCCCTATTGGCTACCATATTGACAAGCACAATTCTGCAAAAGGATCGGAAAAATAAAATTTGAAATGTGGAAAAATGTGCTTTAAGGAATACTAATAAACTTTTGTGTTATTGCTCTTCTGTAGGAACAGTTTCTTCATTTGTCTTCCGATTTCCTTTATGTGATCATGTTCTAGTTCTCTTTTCCTCTCTTTAACTATTGAGTTTTATTATGTATACCAAGTAACATGTCTTCACTTCATGACAGCTATTATAGTAAAGGCAATTCCGAGTAATTAACTGAGAAAGGTAGACTGGAAACCAAGGGTTTTCAAGGATGGTAAGTGCTGCTTCTTCAACCAGTCCTTTGCTCTCGTGATTCTCAAACCTGGCTGTGCATCAGCACCAGCCTCAGAGACTCAATTCAGCAAGTCTGGAGGGGACTGGGCATCTGTGTTTTTTAAGCTGCACAGATGATTCTGATCTACAGCCAGACTTAGGAACAACTACTCCACACAGAGACCCAAACCGGCAGCCCTTGGGCCAAATACACCCTCAAAACATATGTTCATCCCACACAGTGTTTTAAAACGTTTAGAGTTAGTTGCCAACAAATTGTAATTGCCACAAATTGTAATTTTTTTAATCCAAAAAGTACAGACTGCCCCCTTCAGATAAAGCATCATTTCTTTGATTCAGTACTACTTGTCTGCCATGTATGGCAGGCTTCCAACAGGCCTTGAGGTTGAGACCTCTTCCTCACCCAGACATGGGCAATACTGGCCAAAGCAGGAAGTAATTTGTAACATTGTACCATTTCTAGGATGGAGTGCCCACTATCAGTAAGGGTTGTGTGTAATCATCCGGCAAGCTGAAAAATGTGGTGCTATCGTCATCAGAATCCCTAAGAAAATACGATAAAAGTCTCAACAGAAAGATGAGTCATGGCTGGAAGGAGTCAAGATGGCAGGATAGGTGTAGGCAGAAGTTATAGCCTTTCTGGGTCCTGGAATCAAGGGATAAAAAAAAGCAGCGACTCCACACACAGAAAAGAGAAGAGCTCTGAAGATCAAGAAACAGGCAACAGGAAAGCTGTAAAAGTCATGGTGTTCCAGTTCACCTTAATGGTCAACTTGATTGGATTGATATAATCCTAGAGAGGTGACTGGATCACACGAAGGCTATGCTCATGACTGATTCAAGATGCTCTACCTGAATGTGCAGTTAGGAAGTGAGGCCCTGTTGGAAGAGGATCAACTGGGAGTGTGCCTTTGAAGGATGAATTTGTCACTGGTGATCCTCCTAGGCTCTACTTCCTGCCTCTGCGAAGCACACAGCTTTGCTTCCCCAGGCCCTTCCCCTGTGATGTTTCTGCCTTGGAGGGAGCTGACGATGGACTGAAACTTCTAAGAATGAGCCCAGTTATGTATGTCAGGCATCTGGTCCCAGCAGCAAGACAGCTCGACCATATACACAGTGAGAACAGAAAGACAACGTAGTACTCTACATCATCAACCCTGGGTCGTGGCGGGGAGAGGGGGGGCATCTTCCTCTACAACCAAAAGGCAGATTTGGAGAGAGCCAGCAACCCCAGTGATAAAACAGCAAACTGTAAGTGCTAGCACCCAGAAAATCTAGTTATTGCAAGCTGTCTATCCCATGTGGGGATTTAACCTGACAGTGACTCCTCCTGTGGGGCAGGCTAGCTTTGGGAGAGAGATGTAATGCAGTACTTGCCATAGCTTGGAATGGGATAACCAGGAGCCAGTTCAGAAAGGAGATTATTCTTTAAAACTGAACTACTTCAGAGATAAGAACTTACAGAACAAGAACAGCACCTCAGAGTCCCCGGGGGTGCCATGCTGCAGTGACTGGATGAAAGACAGCCCCAAGAGACAGTCAGAGAGAGGGGTGACAGCCACAGAGCCCCAGAAGAACACAAGCCACATGGAGCTCATGTGTGGAGGGCATCTGTAATAATAATAATTCTTTATTATGGTACTAGGCACACAGCTCAGAGATGCTCTATAACTGAGCTATGTCCCGGCTCACTTTTCCTTTTGAGACAGGGTCTCACTAAGTTTCCCAGGCGGGACTCAAACTTGTGATCCTCCTGCTTCAGCCTCCCCTGGGTGACTTTCTGAGGTGGTAGATGTGTGAGCACTGGGATTAAGCCCACTGTATTGCTTGGTTCTCCTTGTTGATTTCTTCCAACACAAAACTCAGTGGTAGATGGCACCAAGGTTCAGGTTGGGATAGAAAAGTTATACAATGAAACACAGAAAACTCCGCAAGTCTTGGGAAAGGTATCGACACCCAGGTACAGGAGACATTTACAACCCAAGGAAACATGGTCAAAAAAGCACCTCCCAGTGTCACATTATAATGAAAATGTAATAAATACAGAATAAGGAAATAATATTAAAAACTACAAGAGGAAAATACTAAGTAACGCAAATCCACAAAAACAACTGCATACTTCTGTGCAAAAACTTGAAAGGCTAGGAAGGTACAGAATAATTTCTTTTTTTTTTTTTTTGAGACAGGGTTTCATTTTTGTAGTTCAGGCTGGCCCTGAGCTCACTGGGTAGCCCAGACAAGCCTAGAACTCACAGCAATCCTCCTGCCTCTGTCTCCTGAGTGCTGGGATTGTCAGCGTGAGCCACCACGCCCGGCATTGTGTTATGTGGTTACTGGGGATCAAACTCTGACCTTGCACTTGCCAGGCTGACCCAGAACTGCTGAGCTAAATCCCCAGTTCAGAAGGGTACATTTTTAAGTCTGAAAGAAAGTAAATGTCAGCCCAGTTTACTATATCCAACAAAGCTAGCCTTCAAAGTCAAAGGGAAAATAAAAACTTTTGAAGATATAAAGATTAAAAAAAAAACAACCTTTTGAAGATAAGCATAAACTAAAGGAATCCACAACCACCAAGCCAGTAATGAAGACAATACTTAAGGAAATCCTATACACATACACAGAAGAGGGAGGGTAGATAAGCTATTGTAATTGGAAAATAATCAAGCATTAGAAAACCAACAAAATGAGAGAAATTAGTACATACTTTCTACAATAACTCTGCATGAGAACTATCTGAATTCTCAAGTTAAAAGACACAAATTTGGGGCCGGGGAGTTAGCTCAGTGGTTCCGGCGCCTGTGTTGCAAGTGCAAGGACCCGGGTTCGATTCCCTGGTAACCACATAACAATACTGGGTGTGGAGACCCACACCCAGCAGCAACCAGTACCACATACCACATACCACATACCACAGCGCTGGGCGTGGTGGCTCACGCCTGTAATCCCAGCACTCGGGAGGCAGAGGCAGGAGATTGTGATGTGAGTTTGAGGCTGAGCTGAGGGCCAGCCCGAACCACAAAGCGAGACCCTGTCTCAAAAAACCAAAAAAAAAAGACACAAATTTATAAATTAGTTAGTTTTTTAAAAAAAATAACCAATTTTTTGCTCTTTGCAAGAGATACACTTCACTAGCGAATGCATGCGCAGATTAAGTGAAAGGATGGAAAACAGTATTTCATGCAAATGGACTCCAAAAGCAAGCAGAGTAACTACACTCCTATCAAACAAAGTAGACATCAAGCCAGTTCTAGTCAGAAGCGACACAGAGGCCACTACATGTTGGTAAAGGGAATGATGCACTTAGAAGATATAGCAATTGTAAATACATATATGCTGAACATGATGTGGTCAATTTCATGAAACATTTCTCAATATAAAGGGACACATACATCCCAATACAATAATACTGAATGACTTTTACACTCCTTTCTCACCGGTAGGTCAAGACAAAAAAAAAATCAACAAAGAAGCATTAGTGCTAAATTACACCAAAGTCAAACCAATTTCACAGATATCCACAGAGCGTTCTAGCCAACGACTACAGAATACATGTATTTTAAACAAGTCATGGATATTCTCCAAAACAGATATTTTAGGCCATAAAATTTTAATAAACACAAAAGTTGAAATAATCTCTTACATCTTTTCAGATAATGATGTAATAAAACTAGAAGTGAACAGTAAGAGAAACTGCAGAAACTACACAGGCATAAGAAGACTAAACAATACACTTTTTTGTTTCATTTTGCTTGAGATGGAGTCTTAGCGTGCAGCAGAGGCTGGCCTCGAACTCACTACGTAGCCCAGTGGTTCTTCTGTCTCCGCCTCCCAAGTGCTGGAACTACAGCTGTGCACCACTGCACTCGGTTGAAAATATACTTTGACCCACAGTCACAAAGAAATTGAGGGGGAAATTAAAACGTCTTTAGAATCAAATGAAAATGAAAGCGCAGTATACCAGAACTTCTGGGATACAGTACAGGTAGTCTTAAGAGGGAAGTTTATAGCTATGGGTGCCTATTTTTAAAAAATCAGGGAAGTTTCAAATAAACAGTCTAAGATATATCTAGAGGTCTTAGTAGTATAAGAACAAATCAAGTCCCAAAGAGAGAAAGAAGTAACAAACGTCAGTGCTGAAATTAATGAAATAGAGACTAAAAGAATTGTATAATGGATGAAAGAAACAGAGTTGGTTCTTTGAATAGATAAATAAGATTGATAAACTGTTAGCTAAACTAACAAAAAGAAGGAACCAAACAGATACAGAAATGAAAAGGGGAAGTCACAACAAACACCACCGAAATACAGAGGATCATTAGGGGTTTTTGTTTTTGTCTTGAGACAGATTTTTCTATGTAGGTCAGGCTGGTTCTGAACTAATTATGTGGCCCAAGCTGACCTCAAACTCATGGAGATCCTTCTGCTTCAGCCTTCCAAATGCTGAGATTATAGGGATGTACTACCATGCCTGGCTTCATTAGGGATCATTTTGAAAACTGATATTCTAATAAACTGGAGAATCTAGAAGAAATATATTTCTATATGACCTACCAAAATAGAAACAAGAAAATGTAAAAAATTCTAAACAGATAAATAATAAGCAAAAAGATTGAAGTAATGATAAAACATCTATCAAAAAAGAAAAACCAAAGCTCAGATGGCTTTATCTCAGAATTTTACTATAACTTAAAACAACTGACAACAACACTCCTCAAAGTATTCCATGAAATAGAAATGGAAGAAACACGTCCAAACTCGTTCTACCAGGCCAAAATCAATCTCATGCCAAAACTAGACAAGGACAAAATTTAAAAAAAGAAAACTATAAGCTAATATCCTTAATGAACACAAAAGCAAAAATCCTTAATAAAATACTTGCAAAGCAATTCAACACCGGAATTAAAAGATCATATACCACAATCAAGTTGGTTTGATTCCAGGGATGCAAGAATGATTCAGTGTATGCAAATGAGTAAACATAATACACCACATAAGAAGAACAAAGTATGTATGACAAATGTGTAGTAATAAAAACTTATTAAAAAGAAAAACCACAAAAATTCATATTATTATCTCAACTGACATGGAAAAAACCTGCAACAAAATTCAACATCTCTTCATGCAAAGCCCCGAATAAATTATGTACTGAAAGATCATGTCACAACATAAAAACATGATAAAACCACAGCCAGTATCATACTAAATAGGGAAAAATTAAAAGCACCTAAAAATCAGGAATAAGTAGGGTTGTCCACTAAACACCTCTTATTCAATACTGTACTTGAAGTTTTAGACACAGCAAGGAGGAAAAAGGAAGAAAAGGTACAGATAGGAAAGGAGGAAGCCAAATTATTTCTATCTGCAGGTGGTATTCTTACATTTAGGAGATTCTAAAGACCTCATCAAAAAACTTTTAGATCTGATAAGCAAATTCGGCTAAGTAGCAGGATACAAAATAAATATTTTAAAAACTATAGTTTTGATACACACCAATAATAAACTACTTATGAAAGAAACGAGGAAAACAATTCCATTCACACATGATAGCTTAAAATAGTAACAACTACAGAAACAAAAATCCACTTAGGAATCAACCAAACGAAGGAGCTGAAAGGCCTCTACAGTGAAAATTACAGCACTCAGAAGAAAGTGAAGAAGACATTAAAAGATGGGCAAACTTCCAATGCAGTCTATGTCAAAATTCCAAATACAGAGTTCTGGTGTGGTGGCACACATCTGTACTCCCGGTACTTGGGAGACTGAGGCATTAGGGTAAGCCTGGACTCTACAGGGAGACCTTGTCTAAAAAATGACGGGAAGATGGCAGAGGGTGAACAGCAGCACCACAGCCTCTCTGAGGTCTGGTATTCAGACACTGGAATATAGTCACTGGAGAAAGAAAAGGAAGGAAAGTGGGACCCTGGGACCTAGCACAGATCTGAAGTGAGAATTGAAGCTCCTGGGGACAGCAAAGACCTTAATGCAGAAAAAGGAGGGGTAAAGCGGCCACCTTGAGCCCTGACTCACTGTGTGGAAAGGCAGCTTGACCTGCAGAATGCAAGGTGACTACTGGTGACTCCAGAGACTGCCACAAACAGCAAAGAAGCGCAGAAGCCGGTGAGTTATTTGCATTCAGATGTCCTCCGGGAGAGGGTGACTGATTGGTAGCCATCTTGGAGAAGGGCCAACTGAGTTCAGAACTCAGAGACCTACAGGCTGGTCCATCAACTGGCTCCAGGGTCAGGGTGAGGAGGAACCGCGCTCCAGTTAGCAAGCCAAGTGCAAGCCAGAAACTGTGTTCTAGCCTCGCAGCCTGAACTTCAGTGGAAGTAAAGGTGCAGGCTTGTGGGGATTATCCACTACCCCATTGTACATCTATGGCTGCCTTGCTAGGGTTAATCAACATGGATCTGGGCTCCATCTGCCTGGCCTGTCTAGAGTGACAGCAGAGATAAGCCCTGAGGTAGAGATGTTTATTTTCTTCTCTTTTTTCCCCCTTTAAGTGTATTGGTATATTTTAGGTATATGTTATAATCACATTCATCTTTGAGGATTTGTACCTATACACGATCTATCTTCTTGTTTTTTCCCCCATTCCCATACCTTCCCTTCTTACCCTCTCCCTATTTACAAAAACTTTCTTTTTTTCTTTTCTGATTTATCCTTCCCTTCTTTCTTTTTCTCCCACCCTCCCCCCTTCTTCCCCATCCTTTTCAGCCCTTGCCTCTTATTTTACACTATCTACGATACATTTTGTTCTTAATTTACTCTTGCAATTTTTCACACCGAAAGAACTATTTGGTGTTTATACATATAGGTCCTATTTATATTGCTTAAGAGTATTGCCTCAATATGCATCTATTTAGCTATAAATGTTTCTAATTTATCATTCTTCATGGCTGAGTAGTACTCCATTTTATAAATGGTTGGTGTTGAGAGGTCTGCTGTCATCTGATATGCATTCCTCTGTATGTGATTTGTTTCTTTTCTCTAACTGCTTTCGATATTTTGTTCTTCTCCTGGGTTTCTCAAATATTGACTACTGAATGTCTAGATGTAGATTTTTTGATCATGGCTAATTGGATTTCTCTATGCCACACTTATTTGTGTATCAGATTCTTTTTCTCTGCTTGAAAAGTTTTTGGCCATTATTTTTGTGAACAGTTTTTTTTTTTTTTAATGACATTTGCACTATGCCCTGCTTTTTCATTGCTCCAGTCTATCTTACTGTTGTTTTTCTTTGCATTATCTGGCAGCTGCTGGATTGATTTTTCATTGTCCCTTGCTATTTTTTAGAAATCTCTCTTTTTATACACTAACGACCACCCTGTCTTCCATATCTGAAATTGTGTCCTCACATTGACTAATTATGCTCACATTGGCTAATTATGCTGCATATACTTTCAATGAAGTTTTTAATCTCCTACATGTCTATTTAAATCAGTGTCACGATTCCATTTCTTTCCCATGCTGGGCATTCATGACTTCCATCATGGCCCTGAGCGCTTCTATTTTTTTTTTTTAATCTGTTTCTGATCTAGAATACCTGAGTATGGCTTCCAGTTTGGTCACCATCTGGGAGGTTATTTCTTCTTTGATTTTTTTCTAGAGCTTCATTTTTTTTTGTTATTTCCTGTGTTATTATTTCAGGCTATCCTGGTGGTTGGTTATTAGATTTTTTTCCACATTTTTGCCCCAGGACTTGCCTTTAATGAGCTGGAAGGCTTGGTCTGATTCTTGTTTACGTATCTTCTAATTTTTATTTTTTTCTTGTTGATGGTTTCAGTTTAATTTCTGTGTTGATACTTCTATATTGCTAATTGTGTGTATATTTATTTATAGTATTTAGGGCCCTTAGGCCATGTTTACTTCTCAAAAGTTTCTCCTAGGTATAGCTGATCTTTAGGTTTTGGGTCTGTAATGACCCTTAAGCAATCTCGGTTCTGTTGCACCAAGAAGGACCATTGACTAGAACAATCACATCACCTTGGCCCCAGTGACACAACCAGCAACAACTATAGCATCGTAGACAGCTTAGAAAATGACACATTATGGTAGTTATTAATCTGTCCACTTAGACTGTATGACATAGATTAAAATCAAGGACCAACCAGAAATAGTTTGCAGTAAATAGACCCGTCAGTATAGCAAATTTATCCTTTGGGATGAAGACTTAGGAGTGGAGGAGGACTGAGAGATAAAAGGACAGGGAAAGGTTAGAAATGGGGCAAGAGGAAGATCACACAAACTTTGGGAAACTGGTGAAGATAGGAGAAAGATAAAGAAGGAACAAAAACCAGATCAGAGGTATCTAACAGCAACAGGAAAACTGGAAATTATATTCACTCTTCTATAAAAATAAGAGCAATTAAGAAAAGAAAAAGCCAAAATTGGATAGACACAGGAAGAAAAGAGAGAAATGATTAAGAAGAGAGAAGGAAAAAAAAAAAAACCTCCATTAACACCAACAAAACAACAACAACTAAACAACAAAAAATCCCCCAAAACCCAAAAAAGGTCCATCAGAGGGTAACAACATGTGGTAGACGAGCAGCAGCATACAGATCAAGATCAATTAATCACAGGGAGACAGTCATAGCTTACTCCGGTTCAGGCTAGATTCTGGCTGCAAGGCCAGAATTGAACTCTGACTTCCTGCAGGTTTGAAGTCTGCAAGGTTCTATTGCAGGTTCTAGCTGCTCTTCCCCCAAAATGAGTCCAGGTTCTTGGAGGCAGTGTTGGTTCCACCAACTCACCGAGGGCGGCATTCCACAGACTTTCTTCACTCTCACAATGAGCTTCTACTGGTCTAGGAGAGGCTCTCTCTCTGCTGTTCATTACTGTGGCTTTTATGGCCCCTGGTGCTTGCACAGATAGATTCTGATCCCTTATCACTTAGGCCGGGAGTCGCCTGGGGGTGACACAGCTGCCTGGGGGTGGGTGGGACTTCCTCTGACCTTTAGGTCCTTCTCGGGTAGGCGGGACTTCTTGTTTTATTTTGTTTTCTTTTCTTTTTTCCTGATTGTTTCTTGTTTTTATCTGAATGTGAACACTGTTTCTAACTTTTTCTGTTATTTTGTTCTGTTCTTGTTTTGTTTCTAGTTTTTATTATTGTTCCATTCTGTTCTTTTTAATTTCTTTTTTCTCTTTTTCCTATCTTCTCCAGTTTCTCAAATTCTATATAATCTTCCTTTGTCCTCCAGCCTTGCTTCTAATCTTTTCCACTATTTTTCTATTTTTTTCCCACAACTCCTTTTTAAATTTTTTCCCTTGAAGGTAAAATTGCCATTCCCACAGGACATATGTATAGAATTCAATTTTCTGGTTTCAGATTTTATTGTATAATTACAAATATAGTTCTTATAGGTTAAAAGTGGCAAATTAGTAGCTACTATATTTTATTACTTTATTTTTCTTCTTTGGTGTGTGTGTGTGTGTGTGTGTGTGTGTATGTGTGTTGTGTGTGTGTGTGTGTGTGTGTCTTTGTGTTGTGTGACTATGTGTACCAGGGAATGAACTCAGCTCTTTGTCCTTGGGAAGCAGGGTCTAGAACCACTGAGCTAAATCTCTAGTCTCTTATTCCTTTTATTTCTTTCTCTTGTCTAATTGCCCTGGCTAATGTTTCCAGAACTATATTGAGTAAGAGTGGTGACAGTGGTATAAGATATAAGGATAGGAAAGGAAGTGAAATTATCACTATTTGTGGAGGACATGATGCCCTATATATATGACCCCAAAAATTCCATCAGAAGACTTCTATATTTAATAATGGGAGAAAATCTTTGCTAGCTAATAATTTTAAACAGAGGTTTCTTAAAGGAAATACAAATGACCAATAAGTATATGAAAAAATATTCAAAAATTTTATCCATTATGGAAATGTAAAGCAAAATATATTGATATTCCATTTCTCCCCAGATGGAATGGCTGTCATCAAGAATACAAGGAAAAATGGGCCAGGCATTTAGCTCAGTGGTTACAACACCTGTCTTGCAAGCACAAGGACCCAGGTTCGATCTCTGGTAACCACATACAACAATGGGTGTGGAGACTCACACCCAGCAGCAATCAGTACCACATACCACAGTGCTGGGTGTGGTGGCTCACGCCTGTAATCCCAGCACTCAGGAGGCAGAGGCAGGAGGGTTGCTGTGATGTGAGTTTGAGGTTGAGCTCAGGGCCAGCCTGAACTACAAAGTGAGACCCTATCTAAAAAAAAATAAGAAAAGAAAAGAAAATGTAAACTAATACAACTATTGTGAAATCAATATAGAGATTCCTTAAAAAACTAAAATTAGAAGAACTACTATATGACCCAGCTAGACCATTGATTGGAATAAATCTAAAGGAATCAAAGCAACATACTATAGGGATGGATATCTGCATATCCATGTTTGTTGCAGCACAATTTAGAACAATTAAGATTTTAGACTAGATAACTAATCACAGATAGAGGTACATATACATTTATTACTTAGTGCTACTTAACCATAAAGAAAAATTAAATCATGTCCTTTGTAGGAAAATGAATGAAATTAAAGATCATCATGCTAAATGAAATAAGCTAGATCCAGAAAGACCAGTATCACGTTTTCCTTAATATGAGGAATCTAGGAAAATAGCATAAAGTAGAAAGGAAATGTATTTTGAGGGAAAAGGAAGAGAACTGACACAGGAAGGGTTGACAGGTTGTATCTACATATCTCCTTGAAGTCACATGTGGCCATAAGCGGGGCTTTTTGGAGGTGGCTGGACCTAGGGTATGGGCTGTTGGGATCAAGGAGGCAATGCTGGGATTGATTCAGGATGTGCTGCTAGGATTAAGGCTGCCACACCGGGGGCAGGAGTGCTATTTGCCATAAGGGTCGGTACCCTAGATAAGATAGAAGGGACAATCATGGCTTGTCATTTGCTGCTTTGTTGCATTGCTTTGCTGCCTTCTGCCAGCTATGAACTATTTCTCCTCTTCCATGCCCCTCTGCATGCCACCCTGCCTTGGAGTGAAACAATTATGGACTGAAACCTCTATGAACTGTGAGCCAAATACACCTTTCCTTCTTTAACATTGGGTGTTGTGATTTTATCTTAACAATGAACAAATGAACTAAGACAAAGGCTGTTATGAGAGTAATGGAAAGATGTATATAATCAAAATATGTTATGGATGTGTGAAAATACACATTGAAACCCAGTCTTTTGTAAAATTGATAGTCATTAATAAAAATATACAGTATTTTAAAAATTGCATGAGTCATAACCCAGCATCATGAGGCCAATTTTATTTAAGAATAAGTCATTATGAAATTAAGAATATATCACTACAGGGGCCAGGGATTTAGCTCAGTGGTTTCAGCACCTGTCTTGCACCACATACCACAGTGCCGGGCATGTTGGCTCACACCTATAATCCCAGCACTTGGGAGGCAAGGGCAGGAGGATTGTTGAGATGTGAGGCTGAGCTCAGGTCCAGCCTGAATTACAAAAAGCAAGACTCTGTCTAAAAAAAAAAAAAAGAATAAATCATTATATCAGAAAAGATATTGTCTCTCTTTTTAATTTTTGACACACTTAACCCTCAACCTAAGGCACTATAAAGCCACCAACAAGAGTGCCATCATCCTTGTTACACATATGCTTTATATTTTGAAAAGAAAAAAACACTCTTTTACTAACCCTCTTGCCCCTCACCTATGTTTTCCTTTAAGTATTTTTATACTCAAACATGGTGCTAAACATTTAAAACAGTTGTTTTTTTCTCTCTTGAGACATCTGTAATGACAGTAATGAGTGAAGACTATATAAGCTAAAATGATGAACAATGGAAAAAAACCATTCGTTGAACACTAGTTAGAGGAGTGCTAAGTGACTTAGAGACACGGAAAGATACAGCTTTGGAGTACTTATTGGAACAGGAGGGCTTCTTCTCAGAAACATACGTGCATAGCAAACATTTTGCAATCAATTTCAGGAGTTTCACAGCCTTCTGAATCCCAGCTATTGATTAGTGTTAAAAGAAAACAGGGCTGGGCCTGGGATTTAGCTCAGTGGCTCCAGCGCCTGCCCTGCAAGTGCAATGGCTCAAAATCAGTCCCCAGTAATCACATACAACAAAGATGGGCGTGGAGATTCACCCCAAGCAGCAATCAGTACCACACACCACAGTGCAGGGTGTTGTGGCTCACAGCTATAATCCCAGAGCTAGGGAGGCAGAGACAGGAGGACTGCTGTGAGCTGGAGATTCACCTGGGCTACACAGTGAGCTCAGGGCCAACCTGAACTACAAAGTGAGACCCTGCCTCAAAAAAAAAGAAAGAAAGAAAGAAAGAAAGAAAGAAAAGAAACCATAGCCTAAAATAACATGCAGTACTTAATAATCACTGATACAGGATACTGGATGACAAAATGTAAGCCACAACTTTGTAAACTGAGACATTCTTCATGGATAAAATACTGTAATAAGGCTTTAATATCAACAAAAAGAGAGTGGATCCTGACATCCCAGCAGAGTGAAAGGCAAAAGCAAGGAATAAATTCTCACTTCCAGGATCATGTTAAACTACATGTCATCCAGAACTTCTAACTGAAGGCACAGTGGATCTCTCAGCATATACTAAATAAATCTGTGCTGTCTGAATTTTTAAGCAAATTCTTTGAGGCATGTATGACAAGGCTGAGACACCTCCTGGAACTGTACTCAGTGCAAGCAGTTGCTCGATGGCCTGGCCAGGTGAGCTCTAATAATTCAGAGCTGATGTTCTTACTCCCGTGCTTCATTGGATTTTGTTCTGTCTTCCCCAACAGCCAGCTTGTTCTATCACTGAGGTGATAAATTAGGAGTTACCTTAAGGCCTAAAACATGGAATATGAAATTATCGTATCTTATAATTGCAAATGCATTTTCATTCTATTTCTACATGTGCTAAGTATCAAAAATAAAATGAGAATTTTTTTTCCCACAGAATGGCTTTTGGTTTTCTACTTTTTATCACTGACAATGTTTAGGCTTTTCACATAGTTTGTTTCCAAGTGATGTAACAGGTATTTCTTTTCCCATTTTTTTCAGGGTGATGATAGTGGTGGTAGTTTTTCCAAGGTCTTTACATTGAGCTACATCTTTAGCCCTTTCTGAAAGAAATGATTTAAAAAATATATATTTTTTTTCCAAGACAGGGTCTCACTTTGTAATTCAGGATGGCCTTGAACTCACTATGTGGCCCAAATGAGCCTTGGTGATCCTCCTGCCTCAGCCTCCCAGGTGCTGGGATTATAAGTGTGAACCCCTTACCCAGCTTGTTTATAAAGTTTTGAGATATGGTCTTGCTAAACTGCCAAGTTTCCCATCTGATCTTGAACTTGTGATCCTTTTACCAAGAGTGCTGGGTTATCAAATGTGGACCGACATGACTAGACACAGTTGACACTTCATAAAATCTTCACCTGTTGGGCCAGGGATTTAGTTCAGTGGTTCCAGTGCCTGCCTTGCAAGTGAAAGGTCCCAAGTTTGAGTTCCATTAAAACAAACAAACAAACAGCCTCATGTACTGATTGGATCCTTTGCATGTTGGGACATTCTCTCAGCCTTGTTGGGTACCTGGAAGGCTGACTGCTGTGGACTACATCTCCCAGACTCCCTTGACAACTGGGTTCCAGTAGCCAATGGCGAGATAGGAAACCTCCATGATTAGATGGTGGAAAAAAGTGTTACATTGGGTTCTTTCCCTCTTATTTTCTCTTTCGTTATATACCTGAGAGTAGTTGCATCTCTCCACAGAAACTTTCTGCTGGATGGCTCCATCTCCATAGGTTCAGTTTCCCCTGAGCTCCAGTAATTCTATTCCATACCCCACACCTGTCTTTTTGCCCTTGGTGTAGTAACGGCTGCCCTCTGTTGTCAGGCTCTGAGTGTCTCAGATGCTTTGTTTTCTATCCATACGTCTGAAAGAAGTTCTTAAATAAAAGCCCTTCTTGGAGATAGCCGAAGAAAGTTGGCCTCCTGATGGAACCATAGCTGACAAATCTCACCTGCCTCCTTTTCAAACAAGTAAAGGTTATGAAACAAAAAAAAGAAAGGAGAAACCGCTTAGAAAAAAAAAAAAAAAAAAAAACAATATGGTTTTAAAAGACAGGATATAACCCAACAACAGCTAAACTGAAACCCATCAGAAAGAAAAGACTTTTTTTTTGCTTTAGATCCTCCTAATGAATAGATGTCACTAAATAAAAAGGTTACCAACCTACACTTCAACTTTGATGATACCAAAAAAAAAAGACCAATCTTAATGAACATCACCACTATTTGCTATATTTTGCTTATTTGTTTCAAAACAAAGTGAAACTTACACTGTTTGAACACATTGCATGTACTCAGAACACTGAAGTTACTAGTCACACTTAGAGAAGAGGAAAGTGAGGTTCTAAGGATGAAATAATTTTCCCCAAATTATACAATAGCGGGTAGTAAAACTAGAATTAATAATTTAGCATATGTGTTGATTTCATAGACTATTGCCTTCTTACCTTATTGTATTTATCTTTTGTTTGACTGCAGTCTTTTTTCTTTTTTGTGATACTGGGGATTCAGTTCACCAAGTTATATTCCAACACTCCCAAACTTGCAATCCTTCCACCTCAGTTACCTGAGCAGCTGGGATTACAGGCTTATGCTATCATGCCTGCCTTTGATTGCAATCTTATAAATGCCCTTGAACTTTGCTAAAAGAGATTATTATACCTATTTTTCATCAAAAATAGCTGATTCACTTGTTTATTTTTTCCTCTTGAGACTCCTCTGTAATGATAGTCAATAAATAAAAACATAAAAACTTAAATAGTGATACCAAAGGGAGAAAGGCTATCAGCTGATGAAGAGTCCATGGAAGAGTCCCACCATAGTTGTCACAGGGACAGAAGGAAGCATAGCTGACAGGGTTTCTAGAGGAAAATTTGGGCAAAAAGAAAGATTATTTAACAATAAATCCCTGGATAACTTTAGGACCAAAAATTGGACATAGGTTGTTGAACAGAAATGGGAAATCATTTAGGTATACTTTGGATCTTAAATATCCCTCAAAGGTGCATGTGCTAAAGGCCTGGTCCTAGCCTGGTGCTCTTGGGAGGTGGTGGCACCTTTAAGAGGTGGGGTCTAGCAGAGGTCCTCTTGGGTGGGGTCTTTAAGAGAATTGTGGGATCCCTCCCCCTTCCTTTATCTCCTGGACTTGAAGTGCACATATATCTCTGGTCTATACTCCCACCATGCTGTACCCCCACAGGTCCAGACCAATGAGGCTGAAACATCTAAAACTGACCCAAAATAAACTTTTTCTTTTTTTAAGTTAATTATCTCATGTATTTGTTCTGGTGACCAAAAGGTGAGCAACATGAGCTGAAAATAAAACTGACCAAAACCCCAAGTCTGATGGTCCTTGATTATCTGTTCATATTTGTACATGAGACACTGGAAAGATGGTGTGGAGTCCGGAGATGTCATCTGGATTTGTCATTTGGTCTTCTTTGTTGTAGGATGATCAAAAGGGAAGTGGCTGTTATTCTTCCATTTCCACTCTAACTCACACTCTTTCTGTTTCTCTGATGGCCAACAACAAGGTTTTGAGCAGGTGGGCAAGAAATATGGCTGCTCCTCTGGATGAGATGCATGGGTCATACACAAAAGCCTCCACATTTTGGTCTTTGTGAGATCCTTGAGGTTATGGCCATTGACTGACCTTGTCAGTCTGCAACAGTCAACAAGCTTGTTCCCAAAAACAGCTCCCAACTGGCACTTCTGGGCCTGTTCTTAAATATAAATGGATATACAAGAGCACTAGAACTTTGAGCACTTTCAACCTTCAAGACAATATCTGAAACAAAAAATTTACTAGGTAGGTTTAACAACAGATTAGATATGCTTGAAGTGAAGATTTTTTTCTTTAGAGGTAGGGTCTTGCTGTGTAGTTCAGGCCAGCCTTGAATTCAGTATGTAGTTCAGACTGGCCTCAAACTCTGGCAATCCTTCTGCCTCAGTGCTGGGATTACAGGAAAGCTCAAGCTTTCAGGAGGCAGAGGCAGGAGGATTTCTGTGATGTGAGTTTGAGGCTGGGCTCAGGGCCAGCCTGAACTACAAAGTGAGACCCTGTGTCCAAAAAAAAAAAAAAATGTGTACAAAATACCCATGTTTGTAGCAGTACAATCATCATGGAAGCAGTCTATATGTCCATAAACAGGAGACTGGATAATGAAAGGGTGATAATATCACATTTATATCATATATGTCACATTTATACCATATAATACACGAAGTACTCTGCTATAAAAAATAATAATTTTGAGTCTTTTGTAGGGAAGTCAATGTACCTTAAGTCCATAATGTGAAATGAAATAAATCAGACACAAATTAAAATATCACATGGCTTCTCTTCTATAAGAAATTCCAAGTGTAACTTTTTTTTAATTGAGAAAAAAGGTCTTGCATCATACTCTAGCCCATAGGATCTTCCTGTCCCAGCCTCCAGAGTGCAGGGATTATAGTTGTATGCCACCATGCCCAGCCCAAAGTATAAATAATATGAAGAGCAAAATAAAAGATAGGTAATAGAAAGTGAAGATAAATATTTTGCCAACGGGAAGGTGATAGGAAGAGATGGAGGCAGAAAAGGGAAGTAAAAACAATGAAGATGTATTATATACATACCAACTTACCACAATGAATGTAACCACTAATATACAGAAAACTTCCTAATAAAAAGTATACAAAATAAAAATACTTTTCTTTTAAATAAAAGCTTAAAGAGTAGCTATTCATTAGTAGACCTGAAGGATTAAAAATGATTAGAGAATGTGTTGTCTAGGTTGGAAGAAAAAGCTGCTAGACAGCAACTCAGATTTAAACAAAGGACAAAGAATGGATATACATAATGGCAATTTTTAAAATGAGTAAATATGAAACATTTTTCTCTTTTTTAAAAAATACTTTACAGTGGTTTTGACTGTATAAAGCAGAAGTAATAACATATTATGGAGTTTATAATGCAGGTAAAGTGGAAATATGACAACAATAGCACAAAGGACAAAAGGAAGGAAATTAAAGTGTAATTGCATTTTATTTGGAGAGAATATTATTTGAAAGTAGACTGTGATAAATTAGAGATATATCCTGTAAACCCTGAAGCAGGCACTAAAAACAGTAACACAAAGAAATACAACTAGTAAACAATGGAAAAGATAAAACTCTATACTAGAAAGTATTCGATCAGAAAAAGGTAAGAGGTTCTGGGGGTGCAGCTCAGGATAGAGCAGTTTCCTAACATGTGTGAGGCCACAGTTTACTTCCCCACAAGTACATACACAACACACACACACACACACACACACACACACACACACACACACACACACACACACAGAGGCACGACATTTTTTAGAGGATAGTTAATGGATATAAGGGTGCATCAAAACAGGAGGAATAACTTCTTATATCCTTCAGCACTGAGAATAATTATGGTTGATAATATTTGAATGAAAATTTCAAAGTAGCTAGTATGAAAGTTTTTAAAGAATGTTTCCAATACACAGAACTGAAGTCTGAAGTTATAGATGTGCCAATTATGCTGATCTGATCATTGCACATTGTACAAGGTTCTGTTCAATTTTGGGCATGTAAGAGGAAGACAGAAACAGAAAATGTGGGACAAGAAGAAATAGATCATATCCTTGAAGCCAACCACATTCACTGAACGAGTCTGATTGCCGCCATCCTAAGCTGACCAGAGACCGCTCTAAGTCTCTTCCATCCCGCTCTGCTTTCACGCCTGCTGAAGATGAACAGCCATGGGTTGACAAGGCCCAGGGAGCACAGGTGCAGCACAAAACTCTTGTCACTCTGCAGCCCTGCTTGACAGGCAGCCATCACTCCCCAGACTCTCTCAAGCCTTGTCCCCGGGGTGCCCACAATCCCTTTTCACTGAACTCTCCCTCTCAAAAGTTGCAATTGGCCTTTTCCGTGTTTTTTTTTTTTTTTTTTTTTTTTTTTTGAGACAGGGTCTCACTTTGTAGTTCAGTCTGGCCCAGAGCTCACTATGTAGCCCAGGCCAGCCTGCAACTCACAGCAATCCTCCTGCCTCTTCCTCCCGAGTGCTGGGATTACAGGCATGAGCCATTTCGCCCAGCACTGTGGTATGTGGTTACTGGAGATTGAACTCCGAGTCCTTGCGCTTGCCAGGCAGATGCCGGAACCACTGAGCTAAATCCCCAGCCCTGGCCTTTTCCTTTCACAGCCTCCTTTATGCTCATGGCCCTATAAAGACCTTTTAGCCTGTATGAGAGTTGTTGGTCTGATCAAGCTGGTACCTTTATTTCTTGGAACATGAATAATATCTTAAATGTAAACACATTAAACAGCGCTAATTGGGACTGCTATAGGCATGGAATACAATACTTTATTATCAACTACTCAACATATTATTCAACAGGACCCCAGAATTTACTCTTGTCTCTAACTTTGTACCATTAACCACCTTTCCTTTCCGCTTCCTTTGCACGCCCACCCGATAACAACTGTTCTACTACTCTCTACTGCAGTGAGACTTTTTCAGATTCCACACATGAGTGATACTGTTCACTGTTTGACCTTTGATGCCAGACTTCTTTCATCTATAATATTTCCTGAAGCATGTGAATATAATATGCATTCTACAATTGAGTGAAAACAATATCAAATGTTGCTGACTTAGCTCAAGAAGAAAAAGAAATGAGCTATAATAATTTTAAATGAACATCATCTTTTTCTGATGATATTACCTGTATTAAAAAAAATCCAAGAATATCTATGGACAGGTTATTAAAACTTACAGGAGACTTCAGCAAATTTTCAAGATATGAAATCAACATGTAAAAATCAATAGCTGCTCCAAAGAACAGCTATAAATGTTACAAGTCTAACTGGAAAGATCAGTAAAAATTATGAGGTACTGAGGACTATACTGAATGAAAAATGGCAAAAAATATCAAAAAGCAATTATAGGACAGAAAAAAATATCTAAATAAAGGATAATGGTTATTTCTTAGCATGTAACAAACAGCATGTAAGCAGCAGTGATTTATCCTTTCTCTGCAGCTTGGCTGCTTGGCTCTTGCACTGAACTTCCCCGGGCACACCCATCAGGCTGTGTTTGTCCTTCAGGTCGGCTGGCCTTTCATCTCAGGGCTCCTCTTAACACGGCAATGTCAAATTTGTTTTCCAAGACGGTGAAAGCAGAAATCAAGAGGCATCTTGGGGTCCCACAGTGTCATTTCAAGCAAGTCACAGTGCAGATTACTGATGGGAGTTTTGCTAAGAATTTGTGACCGTGTTCAATCCATTTAACCAGTTCATTTTCTGAGTATAATTATTTACATTCCTTTCTATACAAAATAATTTAACTGTGTCCAAAAAGAAGTTTGGTCTTGTCTTCTGAGAAGTTGTCTCTTAAGTTCTTCTTTCCGTGGGTGCTCTGGGTTAGCCAGAGACTAGTACTGTGGTTTAGGGTATGGAGCTGGTGGGCCACACTAGAAAGACCCACACAGTGTGATGACTGTGGGCCTGGAGACTGAGGTTGACCACATGGAAATCAATCATACCTATCGATGTAATGGAGTCCTAATAAGACCTTTGAGGAGCAAGGCTTGGGTGAGCCTCCCAGGTTGTCAATATTCTATGTTCATCATCATACACAGATGCCAGGAAAGTAACATGTTTCAGCTCCCTTTGGCTATGATAATGGAAACTCTGCATTTGCTATTTTCTCCCTGCTTCAGCCTCTGCAGGGCCAATGTTAATCTGCACCATTTTTCTGTAATAAACTGTGAGTACAGCAGCATTCAGTAAGTTATTGGAGCTCTTCAAGCAAATTATCAAATCTAAGGTCATATGGGGAATGACTTTGAACCTACAGTGGGTGTCAGAAACGATGGTGGTTCCGGGGACTGTTTCCTCTAACTTTTCAGTAGGTTAAACTCTATACTCATATGCAAAATAGATTGAAGAGTCTCAAAATTGTTATTCAATTATAGCTTGAGGACCAAAATCCAGCATTTGTTTATTTGGTTCAAACATTAATGAGGCTCTTGTATGTACCATCTCTGTGAGTGGCTCCAAAGTAACCTACATACTACATGTACATAATCAAAATTATGAAAGCACTGAACATAAATCTTTTTTATTTTTTGAGACAGGGTCTTGCTTTGTAGTTGAGGCTGGCCCTGAACTCACTGTGTAGCCCAGGCGAACTTGGAACTCACAACAATACTCCTGCCTCTGCCTCCTGAATGCTGGGGTTACAAGTGTGAGTCACCACACCTGGCACTGTGGTATGTGGTACCAGGAATCAAACTCAGGACCTTGTGCTTGCCAGGCAGATGCTGGAACCACTGAGCTAAATCCCCCACAGGTAACTGAGGTGTTTTATTGGGAGGAATATGAGAGGAAATAAAAGGATATAAATAATCTTATTTCACTTACTGCAAATCAGTACTTATTGAGGATAAAGAAATAAGAAAATGTATATTTCATATACACAAATACATGAAATAAGAAAACAAGCTAGGTTTGGCGGTGCAGGGACATAATCCCAGAACTCTGGGAGCTGAAGCAGGAAGATTACAATTGAGCCCAGCCCAGCCTGGGTAACTGAACACCTCAAAATAGAAAATAAAAAGGCTGGAGATGTATTTCAGTGAGAAGCTCTGGGATTCAGTGCCCAGCACATAAACAAACAAATAAATAAAAGAAAGAAAAAAAGGAGGAGAAAGATAAAAGAAATAAGGAAACAAAATTAGTGAAAAAAAATTATAAGAAATGTGTTACTTGGTGAATGCTTAGGGGTAGGAGAGTGAAGAGAAAGAATTGTTTTATAAAAATTAAAATTGAGCAATATTTTGTCTTTCATAGTATTCACATATAGCACTTTGAAACAAAAAAGTTGAAGTTTTAAGTTTTATGTTTTGCAATGCAAGGGATCAGACACAGGGCGTCACCCCTGATCTACGCCTCTAGCCCCCAAATCATAATTATAACCATTTTATTGAATGAAAAAAATGTATAGCTGGAATTATATAATACTAGGAAACTGGAGACTTCAAATTACAGTATTACTACTGAATTTAATATATATATGTATAATTTTATCTAATGATGGAATAATACCTAAAAGAAGACATGATTTGTACAAACCATTTGACACTTTGTGATATGCTTTGTAAAACTGGAGTTTTAAAATTGTGATAATTAATTCATGAAGAGTTGAGGATTTGATTCTTGCTTTCTAAGGCTGATTAATATTTAAAGCCTGAATCTGTGTTTGAAGCATAAAGAATTTTATCAAGTTAAAGAATGGCAAATCACACTTTTTTGAAGAAAAACATTACAAGTTGTATTCAAATTCTTTCCTTATCTTTTTAAAAGTGGAAAAAAATTGCATTCATTTTAATCACATTATAATTATTACCCCAAGAGTTTGTAATTGGGAATTATGCTCACATGAATGTAATCCTATTACTTCTAATTTTTCTGGGTTACATATATTTGCACACACTCATTTTAAATATTTGAAAATCAGCATAGTTATCTTACTCATCTGCAGGCTGGGCCCAGTGATAGTCTTCATCTTCTCACCCCATCTTCCCTCCGGAGGGTGAAAAGAACTTCTCTGCTCTCTGAAGGCTTCATGACAGAGTTGGCTGAAATGAAATGATAACTGACAGTTTACTTATTTTTTTCTGAGCCTCAGTCCCTCCTTCCCTCTTTCCTTCAGAAGCATTTGTTGTGTTCCCAGAATTGGCTAGATTTGGGAATACAAAAAGGGAGAATATGACCTTCTCTACAAGGAAATTACAGGCTCGTGCTTCTTCATGTCAGTCGGTGTAAAACAACATGATGAAGGAGAGAACAAACGAATCAGAATTCCAAAAGAATTAAAAGAATCACAGCACAGAGCCAGGATTTAGCTCAGTGGTTCCAGCACCTGCCTTGCAAGTGCAAGAGCCAGGTTTCGATCCCTGGTAACCACATATGACAATGCTAGCTGTGGAGACTCATGCCCAGCACAATCAGTACCACATAACACAGTGCCGGGTGTGGTGGCTCATGCCTGTCATCCCAGCACTTGGGAGGCAGAGGCAGGAGGACTGCTGAGAGTTCCAGGCTCACCTGGGCTACACAGTGAGCTCAGGGCCAGCTTGAACTATAAGCAATATACTGTCTCAAAAAACAAAAACAAAACAAACAAAACAAAAAAACCCCCCAAACAAACAGATGGAGTATTATGAAGCCATTAAAAATGATAAAATTTTGAGTCATTTATAGTCAAATGGTTGTATTTTGAGGACCTACTCATAAGTGAAACAAATACGACATAGATGTGTCAATACCATATCTTTTTTTCTCGTATGAGAAACCAAAGGGGTAAATGAGTTCCAAAATGTATGATATGTGGTGTGAAATAGGAAGAAAATGTTCAAAAGAAAAAAGGAAAGGGTGAGTAGGGGAAAATAAAGAAGAGAAAGAAAAAATATAACAGTAAAAGAAAGGAAACAAAGCTTACATACACAGGGAGTGGGGAAGGTAGGGAGGGCAAGGGAAAGGGGAAAAATGAGTATCAAGATTTGTCATATACAGGAACAAATTTTCAATATTGATCATAATATATGTATAAAATGTATCAATAAAATCAATTTTAAAATAAGTTTACAAGATATCTGGGGACAGAGTATACTGTGATGCACCTAATGATACATCACCACAAGATGGATGAACAGAACTTTGCCCTTCCACTAAATA